>JAQIXQ010001658.1:0-13486 GCA_034700485.1 Pseudosinella alba | reverse complement strand
AAAATATTTGACCACTCACCCCGTGTTTTCTTCCATCCACTGTGTTATGGAAAGGAATGCGGCAACGGAAGCAAGAATACCCGCTTGGAAGTGTTTTTTTTCTTCCCATTATTTACTGAAATAAGTTCTGATGGGCCAAGGGATTTTAATTGTATTTAATTGTGCTTAAATTAAAAATCTCTCTTACTTGACACTTTATAAAAAAAATGAATATGAATGAATAAGTCATAATCCAATAGGTCCAATTTATTTGGGCAGGGATTGTAGGAGAGAATGGGAATGAGAGGCTTGCATGACTCGAGTCAGTTTATCCCCAACATTCCCAGTATTATATTGTACATGGAATTTGAAGTTTAGTCTTTCCGCATATTATGAGGATCAGGGAAAGGAGAATGCATCATTAAGTAAATTTCATTGCAATGAGCTCCAGTTTCCCAGACTTGTAGTCCGTCCTGTAGATTTCTTTAGGTGACAAGTTGACAATTGCTGGCCTTCTACTACACGTGTCTTGACCCTTTCTTCTGCCCAGTGTACAGTAATAATCCAACAGTTGCACATGCATGCGTAGTTGCAATGGCAAATTTAACCCTTTCCCGCAAGCATCATCATAGCATAATGAACACTGTCTTAAATAACTTGGATATTTTATGCGGCGGAGGTGGAAATAGTGCATGATAGGAGCATAGAAGAGCATTCCTCCTCGACATAAAGCTCACATAATTTCAACTTAGTATTGTACATTGGGTAATTATATTATTTGTTGCAACAATGAACAAAGACTATGTGCAATGCATGTCCTATGCTGTGCATCTATGCTATAGCTCTATGCTATCGCTATGGCTTTTCATCACCAACCCAAATTTTTTCTCCCCTTTTTTTCTTTAGTAGATGGACATGAAAACTAATGAAATGACATGACTATATAATTCCAGTATTTTAACTATTGTCCTACACTTGGATGGTAAACTGTTTGAAGGTATATGCTTTCCATCTTATTTCCATTTTGTTCGAGATGAGATTGGAATGTTGGATCGCACCCGACTGCCTTTGAGATTTGAGATGATTTATGATTATATTGATATGACATTATGACTTGGCATAATTTCATACGGAACTGGGACTTTCATACTACTTCAATTAGTTCGTGGTCAATGTTTGTGTATTTGAAACATTTTATTAAATTAACAAATAAATTATCAACTATTCCCCCCTTTAATCAAATATTTCGTTAAACCACAAACTGAAGGCTTCAATGATGTCAAGTCGTCCATAACCAGCTACATCGTTGGGGTATGTAGTTTCCGGATTGGCTCCACAAGTCCCTCCAGTGGGAGTGAGCGTCTTGACCGCAGAGTTAAATATCAACCTCTCAATATCTACCCTGGTCAGATTCCGATCCAGTCCTAGTAGAAGAGCTATAGCTCCAGCCACGTGTGGGGTGGCCATGGAAGTCCCGCTCAAAATCTGGTATTCGTTGCTCTCTAAATTCGAGGCAGAATTGATATCCTCTCCTGGGGCCACGATCACGGGGGCAACCATAGACCTTTGGACCCCCACTACCTGTCCATTCACGATGTGTGAAGGATTGGCAACGATTGCCAAGGCAATAAAGCAAATTGCAAACTGCATGTTTATTTCTTGCTCTGTGTTCTGTTTGGCAGACAAATTAAGACTTGATGATGTTTCCAATTTGGGGGTCCTTCATATTTATATGAAAAATTAATATCATTTTAATAGTCGAGCTCTGAGCTCCGAATTAGTTGGATCGGTGGAGCACTTCAAATATCCAATCCATTTTGAATGGAGAAGATGTTAATTTGGGAGAGGCCTTCTGGTCTGCTGGTATCGACTGTAATTATTTAGTGGAAGATGGAAGATAAAGCAAACATCCGGGTAAACTGGAAATTATTTTGGGATATGTGTTACATGCTTGGCTGCTCTTATGCCCTTAATCAGGATTTTTCAACATCCATTTCTCATTATATATTCATGGAAAACGTCAATCAAATGAGCCTTAAAATCTTAAATGAGTTTGCAATTAATTAAATTATGAATATAATGGAGATGATATGATTGATAGGTTGTGCTGTGTAGCTTATCAATATAAGGTTCATGAATCCTGCATGAATCATGAATTCAGGCCCTGCACAACTAATACACTTACAAATTAAAACCACATTGGTTAATGGGAATCTAATTGCTCAAGCTTTAAGATCAAGGCAAGATAATGTTCCGCTATTCAATTATTTGATCTTATCTGTCACGCATATATAGACAGTATTGGGTTTACTAGGCAGTTCAACGTGAAAACAAATAATATTTAAGATAACTTCAACCGATGAGGTTATGTATGAATAGGGGGCAGGGTAGGACAGTCTTGTCATTTCGGTCCCGGTTCGTTTTCAATTAATTGTTTCCACTCCTGTGCATAGACATTTTTAATTAAAGATTTCGAATATTCTTGAGTGAATTTTACGGGCGGAGGAATAATTAGCTAAATAGAAAGGGATATTTATTAGTAATCCTTGGTCTATGCAATTTACATAGTTAAGAGGCCTCATTGGTAGTAACTCTTGATAATCGTAAGTTGGATTTGTGAATAGGATTGATTGTCAGTGACCAGTGATTGTAGTTTGCAGTTTGAAGCTTCGAACCCAGTATAAACAGGGCCAAATCAATTGCGAGCGACTAATTCTAATTTTAAGTTAGGATTTAAATTACGTTTTTGAATTCCGTTTCAGCTCCGTTTTTACCATTCGCTGTGAACGAATTTATTTCTATCATAATATCATAGGGGATGTCGCAAAAAAACGAAATCAATTGTAATTATTGTGATTATGCTCAATATTTTGGTATTTTTGTTTCATAAGAACTAATAACACATCTACCAACTACTTGAATTTACCAGCATACTGAGCGTGAGCACGATATAATTTACGTCAATCATCAAAAATAATATTTTTTTGCGATTTTAATTTCCCGAGAAATCGTATTATAACAAGATAAACTAATACATCCGTCATGCTATGATCCATCCAGCACAAATCATTGCAAAGCCTGCAGCCGGCCTGCAGATAGGGCTCACCATCGTCACCAGTTCATCACCCTTCCAGGAAGGGCCCTCCGCAAAAGTGTCATCCTCGCCAGATATGCTTGCCAACTGTCAAAATCAAGGTCACGGCAAATATAGTCCCAGAAAGGCATTCGCAATTTTAAGTAGAAGTATGGCCTACGGGTCAGAATCCAGACATAGCACATTCCTGCCACGTTTTATTACACTAGTCCGAAGTTAAACTGCATTTTTTTTGCTGTCGAATACATACATGTCCCATTAGATGAAACACTTGATATTACGTCAACAACATAAACATATCTTTTGAGAACTAGTCCAACGGAACAAGACATAAGATGAGTACATTATGTATATATTGTCGGTGGCATAATAAGTATGCCAGATATTATATAACAGCTTACCAAATGAATCGAAGGATGATGTGCGAATCGAGAAAGCAACGCGCTTTGCCCTCTCACATCTCAACATCCAGAGGAGCGTTGCAACAGAGCAGAGCTGGTTCAAGGACGACGAGAATCCAAAGTTCGATTTTGCTTTGCTTTTCTCTTGTCTTTGTTTTCATGTTAGATTTAGCCATCAATGCATTTCCAATCTATGCTCCAATGCAATATACTTTTCTCGAGTTTCTTGCTTGCTGGTTTACAATGTTATGGATGAGCAAAAACTATAGGACACTCATTAATGGAGTAGTAGCCTTACTTTGTACAATTTCTGATTAGAGTAAGCTAAATTGGCAAAACCAAAAACGATTTTTTTTACAGCAACACATGTAATGATAATGTGTAAAGTTACGGCAACGGGGAAAGGTAGCTATGATGATGATAATGATAAGCAAAGGAATATCCGCTCTAGCTTTTGCTTTCCAAAGTTATAGAGGAGAGGAGGAACTTGCCTTTCAATTTCATACAAAGCCTACCAATTCATTTCTTGTTATCTCATCACTTTCCTATTTATTTGTAGCTCCTTGCAACTTTACCTATATAGGATGGTTGTATATATTTAGAGCGACTATTGCGAGTTCTTAAGTTTGTTATTTCCGTGCAATGACGCTGAGGTTGCGTTCAATGCTTTATATGAAGTGAATGTGCAAAATACTTATCGTGTTGTGTGAAGAGCCCACAACTACCAATCCATGTCCAAGCAGCTTACCCAATACTGGGTTTTGAGATGCTGTAATGTAGTCATCAATCAGGTCAAGACCCAGAGCTCGCCACATTTTCTTCTCACTCCCCTTGTATATCAAATCAAGTTAGTTTAATCAATGCACAGCTTCATATATATTGCCAATTGGAAATAGTTACTGAACTTTAATCCCATCCCATGCAAAAGTGGCTTGACAACCACAGCCTGTCTTCGCACAGCTTAAATTGCATGCATATGAACAATATGCCAATATCTAGTCACGTAGTCACTTTTACTGCAGTCACTGGCTTACCATTAGCAACATTTGTGCTGCGCAATCTTCCCAACTGTCCCGTTACTTTCACCACAGAATAAAATACAAAACACTCACGATCAGTCATATTTTAAAAATCTATTTAGAATTAAAAACAAAAAATGTCGACTACACCTCATCAATCTACTGGGGCTGGCGATCCACACGGCGGAGGGGATGAAACAAACGGGAAGTTAACGGAGGATCAAATCCGGAATTTTGTTGACAATGTGGAAACATTGAATGTGGTTGTGGAACGGCCTGTTGCAGGTTGGAAACCTAGTCATCCCATCGCTGAGGTAGAAGCTCTAAAAATGTTGATTAAGGAATATATTATTACATGGCATTCATTCCAATTTGGCTGCCGCCTTCCCACATCTTGCAATATTCACTTTCAAAAAAATAAGTAGCTCTATGAAACATGCTATATATACAGGACTCATCTATGCTGCCATCAGACGGAACCAAGGGCTTGGCCCTCATCATAAACATTGTGGACTTTAAAGATGACATTACAAATGCGAGCCGAAGATATGGGTCCGAGCATGACGCGGAGTATTTGACGGACCTCTTGATCCAACTCGACTACAATGTATACCCCACTGCCAAAAATATACGAAATGGAAAAAAATCGAAATCGGTAAGTAAATATGAGACTTTGAAAGCCACAAATATTTAAAACAATCTTCGGGAGTGGTTCACACTGTTTCACTTTATGTCATTTCTAGGTCATCGAATCTCAAATACAGAGTTTCAAAACTTTGTGCATGGAGCAAAGCCCCAAGTCAATCATTGTCTTTATCGGGAGTCATGGAAAGCACCCAAATAAAATCGTGACTTGGGATCGAAAGTGGATGAACATTTATGAAGATATCATTTATAAATTTACCCTAGACAAAAACTTTACCGTATTGGATAAGAAGCCAAAGATATTCCTTGTCCAGGCTTGTCAGTCATATTACTTAAATGGTGAATCAATGATGCCTCGCGCAACTATTCATCAAATACCCCCAACAAAGATTAAGGATGTCTACATTTGTACATCAACAACGCCGGGGAAGTCGTCCAAGAGGGATGTTTACAAGGGATCTTGGTTCCCCTACTGCTTCACTTACATGATGATGAAACATGCTCTGGAGATGAAGTCCCTTCAGCAAATTATGAAATTGGTGAAGAATATGATGCTACAAATTGAGAATTATCAAGAATTTAAGCAAGTGCCGTCAATCACCTCTGGAAGTATAGATACGGATTTGTATTTTGTGAAAAGTGACTATAATTGGAGTGGAGTCCGAAATTACGATCCATCCTGGCTGGTCGGAGCTTCCGAATTATGTATAATCAGCACGATTGATAAGCAGATAACGTGTGAAAAGGTAATTGAATACTCGACTACTCGCAAGTATTCTTTTCTTCTCCATGAATGGAAAGACTTTCAAGAATTCCTTAGCTCTGACCGTGGTCGTCTTAAGGAAGAGGTAGTGGACGTGGTCATGAATGTGACACTTGAAGATCTTGAATTGTGTTTCCGGGAACTGGAACGGCAACATGTCGTATTTATCACAGATGTAGATCAACAAAGCATATTGGAGCTAGATTTGGCTAAATATAATGTGGACGTTAAGCTTGACCAAATGCCTTTTGAACATTTGAGTACATCCTTCATAAAAAAGATTAAGGAGAGAATGGACGCCAAGTATGGCATCAGTTTAAATAACAATGATCTGAAAGGGGAGTTACTCATCGACATCATATCTGGGAGGGAAATGTTCCAGGATGAAATTAAGTCAAGACTGTTGCCCTATTACGTGGACAGGATGTTACTCACTAGGAACATCATTTCGACGAAAATATTTAGTGAAAGTTACTCGGCGGATATTTTTCTTATCCAAGCCATCAATCTGGGTCAAGGTGATTTAGGGTCATTGTTGGGGAAATTTGGGGAAAATATGACAGGTGCGTCACAAGATAACTTGGTGGACGTTCACCCCAACATAAGCATCATGAAGCTGGACAATGACAGCCACTTTGAAACAATTTGCGAGAAAACACATAAGTCTGTGCATATGTTGAATTATGAAGACCGAGTATTTAGATGGATCCAATCCAAAGGTAATATAGGCGCAGTTCAGAAACACGTGGCGGAGGAACAAGAGGAGCAAATGGAGGAACATTTCTGTTCAATGATAAGTACAGACTCATGTGCCCCAGTTTGCATCTCCGACAGCCCTGGAATGGGAAAAACCACTCTGCTTGTTCAAATCGGGAAGAGATTGCGGAGAATGTTTCACTATAAGACTGTGCTGTTCGTTGAGTTGAGCATGTTTACCCAGCGCGTTAAGAACATCGACGTTACATTGAACTCTCAATCAATTGTGAGGGCGTTGCAAGACATTACATGCAGAACTACTTTGGGAAGACTCATCCTGGAGTCAAAATTATTAGGAAAGATTTCGAATGGTGTCCAAATTGAGCTCATGCTTGATGGTTTTGATGAGCTAAATCGACAGGATTCTGCCGATGCGCATTATATATTACAAACCATCAGAGCTAAACTCCCTTCTGTCCGCATGTGGGTCACTTCACGGCCCCAAAAATTGAAAGAGCTTGAAGACACCTTGGGTGGACTTGGTTACAACATAAAAGCTTTCCAAAAATCGGATCAGATTAATTTCTTGACACGCTTCTGGTCTCGTCATAAGCATATAAAGCTGAATGATCAGAGGCTCGAAGATTTTGCAAGTCACTGTTTAGACTCACTGAAGAACAAAATGAACTCGAGTGAAAAGGATATTGCCGGGATTCCTCTCCAGTGCCTCTTGATTGGGGAAGTATATGAAAAACAAGCACATTCCCACGCCCGTAAAAACGCAACCGCTCCACTTCCGGCCAGGTTTGACGTTTCGTCAATTACCACGTTGTACCAGGAGGTGATAAAAAATAAACTCGAGATATACAGATCCAAATTCGGATCACAGCGAAGTCCAGACGACTCCGGTGGGATTATTTGTGTCATCAAAAATTGGGTCCTCAGTTTGGGTGGAGTGCTACTTGGGATGAATGAGTTACCTCCCGTAAGGCAGACATTAAGTGACGAAAAACTGATGAGCATTCACGCCCAAATGGGATTGGCGATCATCTTTAAAGATCTGTTTGATAAATTGAGCTGCTCATTTACCACATCTGAATTGGAGGAGGTCCTGAACCTGGGAGTTTGGGAGTTTTCCGGAACGGTAGTTCCGACAGTTCCGACAGCAGCGATAAAGGGCACCCTGGCCGCTTCCAGCCTCCCACGAGTTATTCATCGAACATTTGCTGAATATTTTGCAGCATTGTTCATACGAGATAAGCTCGTGAGTGGAAGTGGTTTGGAAAGGATTGTGGCTGAGTTCTTCATGGAGACGGTTCTTCAGCGAAAGATGAACAAAGACAACGTACCTGAGTTCACTTACCCTGTCGTTATTTACTTTTTAAACTCTCTCCTTGCCCCTCACCCCAAGCTTCCGGAAATAAGTATCATCCCAAACAACTACTTAGCGGATGTAATAAATGAGAGAGTAAATAACCGAAAAGAGGACATGGGGCAAATAGCGTATGCGTGTGCTTATGCGGACTGTGGTAACATTTTGAACTTTTTGAACGACATTGGGGTCTTCCAAAGTCAAGCCATGAATATTTTTAACAAGGAGTTCATGTCATTTGCTATCATGCATTCGGGAGTAGAAGTGATTCGTTTTGGATTCCTGCATTTTGAGGAACATTACAAGAATGAGTTTGATTCAGATAATTATAAGTGTGAACTTCTCCGTTTGGCAGTGGATCGTGGGAAGTATGCCCCAGTTGATTTCCTCCTTAATGTGAAAAGATTTAGGAAGGTTGTGGAGGATTTGAATTTGCATGATGGAGCGAAGACGCTGCTCCACCATTGCCTGGCAGGAACAAGAAAGAATGTTGATGTGGAAATTTGTGAGAGGCTTGAGATATTACGGATGCTAGACGGAATTAATAATCAACTCAAGGAACAAATTAATGAGAAGCAAGAAACCCCACTTCTTGTGGAGTCTGCTCACGTTCTACTACACATCGAACTTATTTGCCGAGGAGCTAATGTTAAGGCTCAAAGAAAAAATGGAAATACGATTTTACAGAGTACACTTTACTACTCTAATGAGGATTATAACAAAGTCGTGGATCAAATTAAACAAACCGGAATGCTGGGTGAGCTGGTTCATATGAAAGACAATGACGGAGAGCCGCCACTGTACACCGAGATGAGTTCATTTGAACTGATGCCAGAAACCTTGGAAATGTTTAGCGATGCTGGAGCTGATTTCAACTTTATCAATAAATACGGAACGTCCGTATTAAAAAGAGCCATTCGATTTGGGAGAAACGTGACAACACTTCAGAAACTAATCGAGCTTGGGGCTGACGCGAATTATAGAGGGGAGGATGGCAACACTTTGCTTCACGAAGCTGTAGATAACGGGAAAGACTATGCGGCAGGCCTGAAATTTCTTGTTGATGATCATGGGTTGAATGTGAATGCCACTAATAAAGCTGGAGAAACGCCGTTAGATATTGTCCTCATGAATAGGACATACAACTTTGAGGTAGGTTTGGCCGTTTTTGAATTAGGTGGGATAAATAATAATGTCGAAGACTCACTTTGCCAGCGGACCACGCGTGATATATTAGAGAGTCGCGGGAGGAGAAGGAGGGTGGCAAGCCGTGAGGGGAGGGAGGATAGCTTATCCGATGATGATTTCTGGGCAAGGACCACATTTGACAAAAATAGAGAGATGAAGCCGTTTTATGTGGACATATTACTACTCTACATTTACCTCTTTGGACCGGAGATTGTGGATTCGCGCAATCGTGAAATGACATCGCCGTCACCGCATCCGTTAAACTATGCAAACATGATAGCACTTCTCTTTAGAAAAGGAGCAAGCGACCGGAGCTACATGGCCATGGAAAGACTAAATGAGATTTTGCGGAGCACAATTGGAAGAACGAATCCTCCAATTTGGGACCCAGAAACAATCACGAAGTTTCATGCTGGAGAGTTGATTTAAGGTTTCGACAGATTCAACTACACTCCAGTTAGACAGACATCGGATTCTATTTAATTAAACTTTATGAAGTATGCCATATTCATTATTAATTACCAAATTATTGCTTAACTTGTTTTACTATGATGGCAACCCAGATCATTTTGATGGTTGAGTCCGAACTACCATACAATAATGTTTTTGTTAAAGAAGTATAAATTACATTAAAATTGATGAGTCTGACTGAATATTACATAATTGTCAACTCTGATTTATTTACATCAATTTAAAAGAAACTATGCACAATGCAATAGCTATAGTCAGTTATTTTGACGTATGCATGATTCAATGATCGTGGAAATGATTCATCCCCATAGTCGACTACCCAGAGTTGCACATTCAGATATGACGTATGTATGACGTATTCCCACATTGGAAAATGACGGAGCCACCAAAGAGAAAATCTGAAAATAATGCATTTCTAAATTATAGATAAGAACGTAATTCATACTGGATATAGAAATGGAATTTGGTAACTCTTCAAAGGTAATGCTTCTCCCCTAAAAATAGACCCTATCATTATTCGAATAACCCTCATCCCATTTCATGATTACCTAACGCTAACGGAATTGATACTCATTAAGAATATGTAACGAGAACAAGATTCCTAAGTTCGGTTTGCGGAACACAGTAGAAAGACAAGTTGGCAAAACTCCAGTTTGGGACCAAGACACAATGATGAGGTTTCAAGCTGGAGAGTTGGTTTTATGCCACGATGCCTCAGTTCTATCTTTTTAAAGCTGAAAACGTAGTTATGTTTTCGTACTGCTTGTATATCTCTCCGTTAGTGGTCTCCTATATTTATTTCATTTATTTATTTAACTATTGGCAAATTATGAGATTATTAAACCATTATTACGTATCCTGAATATAGAATTTCATTTAAATGTGAATTACACCATAAGGGAATGAATCATGGTCCAACTTACGAGCAGTTGAAGACTTTTTAATGAAGATGATATACTGATGGAGTTGGACCGTTAATTTAGCTGTTAGAGTGGCTATGAAATTGGGGTTGTTGATGTTGATTTTATGGCAAATATTTTTATGTCACTCATTATCAAGAATTGTTAAAAATGTACATTTTGCACTAACCCATTATTAACATAATGTCGTTTATTTGTAATTTTTATCAAGTTGAGCCCTACTCGAAACATGTAGATTTTATTTAAATTATTTTAGCGTCAAATTTCCCAACGCCGCCACCGTAAGACATTTGAAGGTTAGGTAGGTGACGTAACGCTGATATAAAATTGATTGTCAAAGGTACTTTCATTTGCATGAGGATTTCCAGAATGTCGAGGGATGTTGGGCTTGTGATACTTGTCAGGAAATCTTTATGAACACAAAAATTATGACATTAATACAATTAGGTCGAATTTGAGCGGTATGATAAATTGATAAGTAATACCAATTGAATCTATTACGGATTACTTGTTAATTTACTTACCTAGCTTTGGAACTAATTTGGGGGTTGTTGACCGCCCCAAAGAATAGACAACTGTCCGTTGGGTCCAAATGATTTTGGTCCATGACAAAATTGAAGTCATTCCCTGACATTGTTGCAAATCGCACTGTAGGGAGTAGACAGGCTAGTCTGGTTTCCATCGTTGGGTAAGTTTCAGTATCATCACTGATCGAATCTGCCTGACAATATCTATCAAGTAGAATAATTGTTTTGTAATGAATCATTCTACAATTATGCATTTGCCATTTAGCAATATGACTTACGCCAATACGATCTTATAAATATCCAGCTCATTAAGTTCCAAGTTGTCACTCATCAGTAATTTTCTCATCTGGGTGACCCTTAAGTTTTTGATGTTGTCTGTCGTCAAGTATTTGGAAGGATTCCTGTACACGATTATTAGGTTGAAAGAAATATAGATAAATATTTATCGTAATTGGTTTACACAATCTATATTGATAATGGGATTTTGCGTTACCCCAAAATGGACTCGATCCATCTTTCATCTTCTCCGTAGTCAAACAAGTCCATGCAAGTCCTCATCTTCTCCGGGCTGTCCGGAACTGAAATCCAATTTCCGAATGCAAGTGTAATTGGTTCTTTAATTTTGAAGATGTTGCTCAAGTTCATCATCACTTTTGGAGGCAGTTCAGCCGTTGTTACATCAACCACATCAACGCCAAAATACAGCATCTATAATTTAATGCAATATTTTAGAGATATGCCTCATCTCATCATCGGCACATAAAATATAGCGTCATTAAAAACTATAGTAATGTCTTACATTAATGAACGCTTTCATGTGTCTTGGGTCGCAGCCTAAAGTCTTTAAGCGGGCTTTACTGTCTTTGGCATTCTGTTCATACTCGTCCCAGGTTGAGTCCTGACGAATCTGAAGGACGATGGAGTGAACTCGGGCCGTTTGGCAGACCTTCGGGGTCCCTCCCCTGTATTTGATTAGTCCATCAGCATTTGCGGAGGAGGTGGGCGTCATGTCCTTAAGCAGCACGTGCAATACAGAGACTGACTTGTTGGAATGGGAAGCGTACTTGGAGTAGAGCCAAAAGTGAAAGTCCCGTTTCTCCACCCCGTTAAAATTGTCCTGCTCATCTCCATCCAGACCAAATGGCTTGTCCCATTCCCATTCGTAGGAAATGATGGCGTGGTACATTCCCATGACCATTTTATTCCTGATTTTATACGAGGACAAATAGTTAAATACCTTTCATTACAATCTTCCAGAGCAGTTAGGACCAGTTCCTTATATCGTGAATCAGTCAACTTGTTTAATGTACTTCGGAACGAATCCATTTCCTCACGGGACAACAGCAATAGTCCCTGCAGGAAGAAGAGACCCGCCACGAAGGGATTCACCAACCGCTCCATTTCCAAAGGAATGAAATGGCAGATATCCGCAATAGAGATTTTGCAGTTAGAGCAATGCAGGAACTAAGGAGATATTTTTTAAAGTTAAATATTATTTTAACAACAACTCATAAATTGGAGTTAGACAGGTAAGGTAATGGGGTAAGTTCGTACGTACGGCTGAGATTTTGGACAATGCTGCAATTGACGCGCAAGCTACTGTGTGAATTTCTAGGTCAGGGGCAGGACCTTGCCTGTAGTGTCGAATTCGCCACATGTGAAGCACGTAAAGACTCGCTGAGATTATGGGAGTTGTGGTTAGCCCCTCCTGGCATGGACACTCATGGATCATTACAAAATCGGTATTCAGAATAGAACCATCCGCAAATTTTCTAGTTAGATGGTGACATAGATCATTTCCCTCCGTGGGGCTAGGATATTTGGACAGGGGCTCTCCGGTTTGGGTTTGTTGGACGGAATGAGTGTCATCCTCATCCTGGTAATCGTCTTCCAGGTAGAGCTCTTGTGGAAATGCTGGAGCAGCAACGGATGTAACCCCAATTTGGTTGTCTTCACTTAGCTGCTCACAATCAGAATTCACTTTTTTCTTGATCGCCGAGACATCCAGAAGCTCTTCAGTATCCCCATCATTGTGGGGCCCGAACTGGGTTTCCATTCTGTTTGGATTGGCCCTTTGCTGTTGTGAGCCACCGTCAACATCAACCACCCCACTACCATCCTCCCTCTCAAGTTGTGGCATGTGGGCGGGGCTGGCTTTTCTGCTTGAATCCGTTCTTATGATCATTTTGAGTGGGGATCCCTTACCAATCATTCGTGATTGCATGCGGGAAGAAGTTGTTGGCTGACGCTGAAAAATTAATAAATCAAATTATTTTGGTTCACAATTTTTGTTCCTCTTGTGACTGCATGGTTAGTTGGATTGCCAGGAGCTTAACTGTACTCACCGGGGTGCCAATATTGGGAACCCGAGGAACATGACCTCGCAACCGGAGAAATCTCAGTTGTCCTTT
>JAQIXQ010001657.1:0-13500 GCA_034700485.1 Pseudosinella alba | reverse complement strand
TCTATCATTGGGGTGAACATTGCCGGAAATGAACAAACTGACAGAAGAGTTATTCTGCACAAAAGTTTTGCCTCCCTCCCACCAACCATTCGTGACCCAGGACAGCAACAAAAAGTTGCCAAACCCCAACTTCAGGAAATCCATCAAGATGATCTTCCACTGTTTAAAACATATCTAACAGGAAAAAACGCCAAGAAGGGGTGGCCAAGACAAGGGGCATGCACACAGTATGATATTCATATTTCTCACGATGGGAAGTATGAACTGACCATTCGTGTGGGGGATTTCTATTACGACACTCCTAAGAAAAGAGTAAACAAAAATTTGACTTACAAATTAGTAGATTATGATTTGCCCTAAGTATGCGCCATTAGTAATATATTTGTTTTTGTTGACAGTCAATCAATTATTTATTCAATGGCGTGAACATCGTCCATGAATTGGACATCCTCTCCCACACCAAGAGCAAGCAACATGGGATGGAACTCAACGTAAATTTCCGGGTATACCGAGGTAGCAAAATGTTATATCTCCGAGGACATCCAGATACACCCATTGTAGACAAACTGATCCCACTCCAATTTTGCTACGGTCAATGCTTAAAACCAGGATTGTTCACAGATGATAATTACATCATCAGCAGCTTTTCAATCATCAAATTTAAGGATACGTCAATCGTTGGAACTTGTGGAATTGAGGGATCAGACTCAAACATATGCACAGCCCAAACCGGAAATGCCTGTGAATGCCGGAAATCAGGTTGCGAGTTTAATGTAATAACTCGGGACTGTATTTCAGGAGAACGAAGTGAGAAAAACGAAAAATAATTATGCTAGCTTGTTGACGAACTATTTATCGATGGTTAACTCATCTTTTGCTTTTTCATTTAGTATGCCATGACTGTGAATTTGGTATAAGGTCATCCGAATGTCGTCGAAAGGACTCCTTCTATGCCAATGGCGGAGTAATCTGCATAAATAGCCGAGAGTCTGGTTTCTGCGTAATTAACGACACCCTCGTCGCCGTCAACTTTGGCGAGGACAGTTATACAGATATCAACGGAATCCTTCATGAAGCACATGGAAATGTCCCGGGACTCATTCCTGATGGAACCATCTTGGGCAGTCCGGTCCCTGTAATCTTTGCTCCGGGAGTCGATGATTCGGACAAGGATCTTTACAATTTATATATCCATTCAAACCCTAATACTCCAAATTCAAAAACTAGCCTGAGCTTTGGCATCAGATTCGAATCGGACGGGGAATATGAATTCTCTGTGAAGATGCTGGAATACGAACATCAAACTCCAAGAAAGAGAACATTTTCCGTAAAGCTGAATGGAGTGGTCATCGTGGAGGAGTTGGACATCAGAAGATTGACTGGGTTAGAGCAGAACGTCATGAATCTAATTGTAAATTTTAACGTCACCAACAACAGGCGTAATCTGGTTCTACCTGGGTATCCAGACTCCGCCATCAACAATGCAAAGATCTTCATGGAGATGTGTAATGGGAACTGCAACGGAGTTAGTGGGTTATGGACCTTGGCAGCCTTTTCGGTGGTTCAGTTCGGGTTTCCACAGTCGTCCAACTCTACCTGTAGCCAGTTTTCAGACTGTACATGCGACTGCGTTGCTAACAATTGTCAACAAAGATCCGAGTCAGGGCAATGTGTCGAAGGGATATCGGATTGTCAAAATTATTATGGGAGTCCTGAAGACTGCAGACGGCAAAATGGATTCTACACGGATGGTGGAACGCTCTGCATAAATCGGGATGCGATTGGGGAATGTGATGATATAAAAACTGCATATGCAGTTAATTTAAATGGACAGGACTACATCAGCTCAACATATATAATGTATACTGGTGAAAACAGTATAAGCAACTTAATTAGTGATTCCGAGAATATCATTAAACGATTGGATTTAAATTGCCCCGAGGTCATTGGTGGGTCCGAAGAGGACGCAGAAAATCTATTCAATACGGCCACTGGGGGGAAACCATCAACCAGTAGAGCCCAAAGTTGTTTCAACTACACAATCCCATTTTGTGACGATGGGAGGTTTGAACTATCCGTACAAACGTTGGTTGATAAATGGGACAAAAGTAGCAAAATGCGTTTTAGTGTTATTTTCGGAAGCTATTACAACTCTCTGGCCAAAAATGCAAGGTGGTCGAACCGATTGCCCTATTCGAGATCGATAACGGAGGAACTGTGATGCGAATGCAGGGATACCCAAATTCAGAACTGGAGAAAGGGCCTGCTACAACACTCCAGTTTTGTCACACCCTGTGCTCAGAACAAGAGCACAGCTTCCATGTAGCCGCGTTCTCTATAGTTAGATTAGGGGATCCGCTTGGCGGACCAAAGGATTCTTGCGAAGATCACCAGGGTAACTCTTGCGAGTGTGTCAAAGCTCATTGCAACTATCAGTCCGGAACTCATCAGTGCACAAGGCGTAAAATAGGTATTGGCTTGGAAATTTTTTTATATATTTTTATATTAATTATTTTATGAACATTCCATCTAAGCTGATGCTGCCTGATGATTTTTAAAAGCTTGCCAAACCTGCGCCCCTGTACAAAACCAACACAATAATATAGCATCGTGTCGGAGGGCTGGGGCGTTTTACATTGATGGAAATGGTGTCTGCCAAAACAGGTTGGCTGGAGGTAATGAAAGCAATCATTCCACCATTATTTACAATTTGTTTGAGTTCGGGAAGTTACACGTGGTTACCTGCATGTTTATTCTGCAAATTTTAAAGGAAACTGTTCAATTGCTGAGGTAATTAAAGCAGTGAATTTTAACGGCCCTGAAATAACATCCTCAATCGGGGTGAAACATGAAGAGTTTGCCTTGGCCAAACCTGACCGAGCTCCAGCTCATTTGGAGAAAGATACGGGCGTGCTAACAGATGAGAACATTCCTGGTGGGGACAAGGCATTGTACGAATCATTCGTACATTCGGATGACAAAGGAACACCGTGCATTGCTTATGACATCCCTGTGCACGATGATGGCATCTATGAATTGTCGGTGAAGACTTGGGACAGTTTCAATTCAGAGCCTGGGAAAATGGTAATAAATCCTTAGCAGTGTAACTAAATTCAGCAAAACAAATGTAAGAATTCAAAGTTGAATTGATTTTAACTACACATTTTCAGACAATGAACATTCGGCTCAACCAAGTCAACATAGTCGAAGATATTGACATTGTTTTAATTGCCGGTCAAGGAAAGGCTGCAAATTTAATTGTGAATTTTCAAGTTGTCCAAAAGTCCACACTTTTGTTTCTCAATGGATTTGTCGATTCAAACATATTGAAAAACAAAACAATCCCACTTGAAATTTGCCAAGGTGGATGTGGGCTAAATATTGGTTGGATGGCTAGTGCTTTTTCAGTAATAAGATTCGAGGATGGGATAGTTGTTCAGGAAAAAAATGACAGTGAGTGTGAAAAGTCACAATTAATTATACGAGACAACAAAAAGTAGAATTCTGGAACAATGAACTCCCCATGTGATGGCTTCTATTAATTAAACAATATTCTTATCCTTTATAGCTAATTGTAAAAAGACCCACCCCACACTTCCTCCGATTCATCCAACCACCGACGGTACCACAACTATGATAACAACGGTAACAACTACAACGATGCCTACTCTACCACCAACATTTTCCACATCTCTCCCAACTCTGCCAACAACATCAAAACGTTCTACAACCACGACAAAAGGAACTAGAACAACAACATTGACGACTACACCAAAATCTATACTGAGCACAACAATGAAACCTGTTACTCCAGCACCAACACCAACAATTAAACCTCCGTCTTGCGACGGTATAAAT
This sequence comes from Pseudosinella alba, assembly GCA_034700485.1. Lineage (NCBI taxonomy): Eukaryota > Metazoa > Arthropoda > Collembola > Entomobryomorpha > Entomobryidae > Pseudosinella > Pseudosinella alba. The sequence continues at coordinate 9,642 of JAQIXQ010001657.1, read as the reverse complement.
GAGTCGTGGGATTTAGATTTTTGTGTATGTATTGACCCACGATCTCGTTGTGGTGTTTATTTCTCGACTCAAGCAACTACTGGTAAATTCATATGTCGCCGCCGGAAGGAATGTAAGACATACACTTCTTAAAATAATTAAACTATTTACTATAACAAATATTCTTAAATATTGATTACAATATTACGTACACTTATTTTAGTTTGTGATGAATTGGCTATTCATCACCAGAAAACTCTTTTCCCCGGAGCTTCATGCAAGCGATCACGAGGAACTTACTCTTACGGTGGATTGACTTGCAACAATGTAAATTACATCATGGACGACCTGCCTATTAATAATGACACTGGAGACTGTGACATAATTAAAACCATCTTAGCAGTGCGTTTTAATGGGAGAGAAGCGTACACAGATGTACGAAATATTAAGTTCGAACCAATGACCAAGGTACCTCCCAAGAAAATGGATTATGATCTTGTGCCGATCCAACTTCGTAATGGACCCGACGGTATTATATAATATTGATTTTGAATTCATTCAGTTGCACAATGTGCACATTACCAAAATGTTTTTCAATGACATGATAATTTTTCTATCAATAGGTAACACTTTATGTCATGAATCTAGTAGTCCTGAAATGAGGTTTCAGGATCAGGATCTGGAACTTTGGGAGTCCTATGCAGTGGGAAGAAGCACATCAATCGGTCCTTGCTTCAATTACACTTTTCGAATTCCGGGAGACGGGACTTACGAGTTAAGTATCAAGACAACAGAGTATGAATATTCGGATAAGGGTTCCAGAGTGTTTAATGTTTATTTGAACGACATTGGGGTATTTCGAGAGATAGAGCCTGAAAGATTATGGGGTAAAGTTTGTATTGCAATCGAACTTATTTGTGTTTTCGAAATAACAACTGCTTTGAATGGCGTCACTTCCGTAACTCCTAGAGGATTCCCGTCGAAACCTATATTGAATCACGAAATAGAAATTTCATTTTGCAAGGGAACATGCACAAATTGGGCAAAAAGTGTTGAATTTTCCGGAGCTGCTTTTTCTGTTGTTCAATTGAAAACGCAAATCAATTCATTGGATTAAAATTAATTTACATTGTCAGTTTCACAGATTATTTTATATATAATATATAAGCGATGCCAATAAATTGTAATGATTAGCTGGTCAATATAACTTGATATATTTATGTAATCTCTTTAACGATACGCATTGTCCGAATAACACGGGAATGTTATATCCCATAAATGCATAGAGCTAGCTAATTAAGTAATTTGGATTGAACGCGTCACATGTATACGTGAAATTGTCGAAGTTTCTATGGATTTTTTGATTCATTACCAGGGATTGTTGACTATGTTAACTTCTGTTGAGTATAGTTTAAATTATATACTAACGTGCCAAGTTATGACTAAGATGAAATATGGATTATATCATTGCATTCTTGATTAGATATTTGGCCCTACAGCCTTTACAGTGACATTTGTCCTTACTCTGTATTTGCAATGCTCGAATATTTCTCCTTCGACCAGTTGACCAGTTATAATTATTTGTTGCATTTTCATGAAAATGCAACAAATACTTTATAAACGATATGCATCGATATCAGCTTATAATGATGCTCTAGAGCGTAGTTGAATTGAATAATATTGTCAAAATATTGCACATTTTATTTTTATAAATAGGTGCATTACATAATACACTAGAAAAACCCGCGCCGATCGTCGTGCCGATCGGAGTCTAGATAGTTTCGAAAACCGCATTCGCCCACTACCTCTACTAAATTAATCCTTCTTTTCCCCAGATATTCCCCAGCATTTTCCATTCCCGAATAGGAGGATATATCTTACCAACACCAATCTTACTATCAATCTTATCTATATCCAAGTAATTAATTTTTCTTCTCCATCATTTTCAATCAAATCGAAATCATTCATTCGGACCACCCTAGCAACACCCCGACGGAACACCCTAACCAACTACCTATTCACAGCAGTAGCAACCTTGAAATGCAATAAATTCCTATACGAATAAAGAGATTATTATCATTATTTAAAAAGAATTTTCTAATTGTAAGTTATTAAACATATTCGATTTTATAATACTTTTAAATTTGAGCGAATAACTGCAATAAGAGGAAAGTAGTTATGGTTAATTAATTATTTAACTTTAATTGTATTTAAATGTTAAGGCATTTCCTGTTCTTAGATTACTCAGCATATTCGATTCTATATTCCTTTTAAATTTAAGCTTTTGAGTCCAAAGGAAGTTCATTTATAGTTATTTAATAATTAACTTTAACTACAATTAAAATTTAAAGTACTTCCGGTTTTTAAGTTGTTCCGTATATTCGATTCCATGCTAATTTTAAATTTCAGCTCTTAATTCCAAAGAGTAGTATAGTTACAGTTAATTAATTAATTAACTTTAAATGCAAGTTAAATTTAAAGTACTTCCGGTTCTTATATTGTTCAGTATATATTATTCAACTCTTTCTTCCTTTTAAAGTTGAGCTAGATCTTATCTGCAATTCAAAGCCAAAAAGCAAAATTGCAATGTGCCCCAGTTTGCAACCCAAGTCCCGTCTCATTTCATTCATCAATTCTCCATTTATAATATCAAATCAAAAATGGAGCAAGAGGAGAATTTACACTCGGAAGTTCGTTAAATTTTAATTGTAATTGAAGTTATTAGAGCTCATATTTAAAAGGAATATAGAATCAAATATGCTAAGAACCGGAAGTACTTAAAATGTTAATTGTAATTAAATCTATTAATTAAATTGTATCTAAAGCACATACATGAATTTTGCATGTCTGCCAAAAAAAACATACATGACGCTTCCACATCAACAAAGACCAAAGTTAGCCGATCGTATGAGCTTGTCGGACTTATACGCAGTCATCTGTTAAGCGGGGCATTGTGATGCATGGCGGAATGAAAGGAGATCTTGTACTACTCATCAATGACGGGGCACTTGTTCGGCGAAGGCAACGCGAGCAAGTCGCATATAAACAAACAGGTGACACTATAGCACAATATAGCAGCGCACGCAGGAAATTCAGTACGAAGGAGAGAGATAGGGGATGGAGATGAATTGAAATAACATGGAAGGGAATAGCAGTCATTCCATCACATGCATGAGTAGTCAAGCTGGAAAGGTATGCACTGCACAATCCTCAAAACCGGGTAGGGCCTATCCCATACATGCATTTCTCTTATACATTGCGTAGATTTGGCCGGACTGCAAAGTCCACCGGGCTCAGTTCTTATTTATGAATGATAATGTAATCTATAAAAGTCTTACAAAAGACAATTTATGTAAGGAACCATTACTAAGGGTATGCCATGCATTGCTTTAAACTCTACGAAAATTTGCACACCAATAGATTGGCATGGACGATCCATTCAACATCATAGCCGTCCAGATACGATGAAGGCGGGCATAGTTTGTAATTTGGCACAAAAATATGTAATTATTAGCGTGCAAGTTGTAAATTTGTTGTAAAAATTTTTTCCGTAGATTTTTTAAAAGTTATGATTCTATCCGTTTTAAGAATCCATTAAGTATTTATAAAATCTATTTCGTAACCTTTGCCTTTTTTGTTCGTATATGATAAGATATCATTTTGCACCACACCTTTTTGTAACTTTTAATTTCAATTCCCTTACCCATCTCCCTTATGTAGGGTATCTCTTCAGACCAAAGTTCACCTTCTCCATCTAATTCTATCTAAATCTAAACTTCTGTGTTTGAAATGGAGTTTGGATTGGAGCAATTTTATGTTAGTAATTAATTAACAAGTCCATTGCATTCTGATTTTCTATTGTTGTTTCTTTTGATTTACGGAAATAAAGTGATTTCTCAAAGTCCCCGAATAGTATAATTTGCGATTTACGTATTACCAATAATGCATGCATGCATGGTTGCCTGCATGTATCTGTTACAGAGATTGAGCATCTTTATATATCTGGAGAATAAGTAAAAAGGAACAAGAATTATGCCGTGACAAGGGAAATTGACTATATTATCGTTTATCCAATCAGAAGCTGATTGATAATTCGTTTTAATTCATTAAAAGAGGATAATTCAGATTAGTGTGTGGAGTTTTCTGGAGATGGAAAACATAAATTTAAAGTTAAAGTAGGATACGGGATATTGTGGCTCCTTATCCTGGACAAATTGTTTTTATAATTCACTTTAAACATACATACATAATCTTGACATAATGAGAGCGGATATTACAGCAGCTGTAATATCCGCTGTAATAAATGTAGTAATTTTGCAAAACAATACAATGCGAATAAGTTTAAATCAAAATACAACTTTTTTTTAGAATTCGGACAGCATCTTCAACAAGTAGGAAGCTCAGCATCCCTAAGGTAGGGACAAAATAAAATATGAATATCGTTTAAAAAAGTTTATACAGGTAGGCAATATGTTTCGTCATAGCAACCTTACAATAGCTTTGTCCAAACAGGCTAAGAAGTTGTTCCATGGTTCGCAGGGACTTTTGCGAGTTTTTAGCTTTTTAATCTCCGGATCTAAAGAACCATTTTCAGCTCTCATTATAGTTTTGCTTTATAGTATATAAGTACTTGAGCAACATAAAAGTTATATTGATTATGCCATTTTACGGTTCTGGGTGCATTTTTCCAATCCCGTTCCGATCCTTCTTAAAGTCTCCTTTTGCGATTCTCCAGACCCCAGCTCTTCACCAAAGTAAGCGATGAATGTGGTAGCATTGAATATCACCGGTCCCCCAATCTCCTTCCTACTGACAATTCGATCTCGTAGCAGCATGCATACCTTGGCACAATTGCCCTGTTTCCACAATATATTTTCATTAGATTTCCACTGTATTTGACATAAATTTCCTAAAAAAAATAAAATAAAAATATGCCTACCTTATACTCTTCGTAACTCTCCAGACAACTTTCCCAGCCCATTTCATGGTGATCAACGGCTTTGTCCTGAATTGTGGATTTGTTAACGGGAAGGCAACTGAAATCAGGCCATTTTTTCCCGTCCACAACGTGCTACGTCCAATATTTAAAAAAATTAAAATCAAGTACATGTTCAAAATGATATTTAAAAATATAATTTGATACTGAAAATTTAATAACGAAATTCATCATACAATTACAAGTACTGCTGTCAGGACCCATGTCGCCGCCACAACCTTGGTAATGCAGGCCATTTGGATGGGTTCGAAAGGACGCTTCGATATTTTTTTACTAGACACTAGAGGATACACTGTACCTTTGTAATAGTCGCCAATGAATTCTACCTATCCATAGACCACCAGACTTATTTTTCACAACCATCTACCATTGATTTGATGATGGCTTCTTCATTGAAGTTTGACGTCATTTGAAGAACTACGTTCGTCATTGAATGATAGTGAAATTATTTAAATGCGCAATAAATGTACGCCGACAAGAGCCATAAACATTTCGGAATTTGATGGGGAAATGTTCGGAATGGCTATAAAATAGTTTTTATGCCAATTTATATATGACTGTAATAACTCATAATATGCAAAACTATGCAACATGTAATTAAATTAAATTGGAATCTTCCCAGCACGAGATGAACAGGATGTAAATGAGTGAGAAGACTATGTGGCCACATATTTGAACGATGAAACAAAAAGGTTTTATAACTGATGTCTGACTTAAAATATGACTAAAATGAAAAAAAAATTTAGCTGGATTGGTAGAAAATAAAATATTAGTAAAATAAATAAATACATACTTAAATTGCAGTTACTATAAAAATAAACACATGTCCTCAAATGAGAAACTAACCATGTCAAGGGAAACATGACGTATATATATAATATGTATATACTTGCATGCGTCTGAGATGTGGTAATTTTGTGAAGAATATTATTTACCGATGTTTCCATGAGGTTGCTGTTGATCCTGACGCTGCAGTAAATTAATCCTGGCGCAAACAGGGAGAAATGAAGGGTTACACGTCCACCAATTGACTATCCACGTCGGGTTCCAAATGAAACCTTACCATGACTTTCTCCATATGGGAAGCGACCTCCACAAGATCTTCGGCTTCTCTTGGGTGGGAATTATTTCCAGATCTGATAGGTTTAGGTTTGTGAAGATCTTATAAGGCAACGCCCTCTTCTCATTTCCCCTCCCAGCGTCAATTGCGCTCAATATTCAATCACTATCACGGAAACATTCTGCCTCATCGGCCACTTCCGGGTCGGGCCGGGAGGTTCCCACCCGATACCCGAACGTTTTTTGATGTGTGGAAAGTAGAGTATTACTAGACTAGATGGGCCTATAAGGTCCTTCCAGGGCAGCTCTAGTGTGGAAATACTTCCAAATCAAATTACTTATGTGGCGTGGCTATACAATTTAATGTTTCCGTTAAACGGAATTTTTTATCCAAATCTATAAAATCAAATAGAGTGATGCCAAATTTAATTTATTATCAATCATTGTTGGCCACTCCATTGTTATCTTCGGTAGCAATGGAGTGGCCAACAATGATGATCAAATATTACACTAACTTTTATCATCAAGATCATCCTTATCCAGGCTCAAGGGAGTAATTCTCCTGTTGCCCCAGGTCCCCTAAAACCTAATGGAGTGTTGTTTCTTTACCTGATTTTTGCGATGACCCGTCCCCGTAATCCGAAAATACCGTTTCCGGGTGAATGAACAATGAACTTGGTCACCTTGCAGAAGTAAAAAAAATTCATTGAATTAATTAGTATCAATCATTAATCATCATCGATATATAATTCCTATACAATGTAATGTAACACTCATATTTGCGTAAACCCAAATCCACGTTCTTCATGCGAATACCTAAAGGTCAACAACGGAAGTAGTCTTAGGCACAATCGCAACAGAACCCAGTGGAACTACGGATGAGTCTCCAAATTGTTCACTTTACAACAGCAAACCTACTGCCTGTAAAATGCAAGGAGGTGAATATCGAGTCCCGGATGGAATTTGTATTTGTGGCCCGGTTGAAAGTGAGATATTTTTACATTATTACTTTCTCTATTTTCAAATGTCAGTTCACTCTCTGATTAACTAATAATATTACAATTTTAGAATGTTCAAACGAATCAAGCTTGACTTCATGCAGAAGAGGGAATGGTTTATATTCAGTTGGAGGTGTCGCTTGCATTTCCCCCACCAACACAAGTCATGGCAACTGCAATATAACTGATGTTGTCATTGCAGTGAATCTCAACGGTCCTCAGCATATTGACTCCAGGAATATCAAGCACGTTGCGGAAGGATCTGATCAATACACGGACAATGATAGCACCCGTCATCCCATTCATGTGGAAAATTGGAAATATTCCCAGTGCACGAATGGAATAGCTTCAATTCATCTCGCTGATGCAACACTTTTTAATTCGCTGATCATTGGAAGAAATGAGGCAAGAGGAAAAGGAAAATGTATTGGCTATCATGCAAATATCACCAGGAACGGCCGTTATGAATTTAACGTCCGTACTGCGGAAACGTATTGGACGGATGAAATTGGAAATCGTGCTAAACCTCGGGTAAATTTTAACAAATATTCTCGTTAATAAATATACATGTCTCCACTATTGTTAAAACTAAATAGATTATATGGATTTTTATTTCAAGTATTTTAACATCTACCCTAATGAGGTGCTGATATGGGTCGAATTCAACATCCTTCATTATGCAACAGCTTGTCAAGGAGTGGAACTCTTTGCAGATTTTGACGTGACGGATGGAATACTCACTCATGCAGGTTCTCATCCTTCAAGGCTTGGAAAGAATGGTCGTTTTGAAATAAAATTCTGCTACGGCAGTGGTATGTCAAAGAATGCTGTCTACGATCCAAATTATATAATTTCGTCTTTTTACATTATTGAGTTACCTCCTGCCGAAAAGACCATGCCAATACTCCCACCAACTTTGACTACTCCATCCTACTCAACAACAACCCAAAAAATTACAACAACGAAAAAAATTAGAACAACCACAACTGTAAGTGCGACTTCCACACCAAAATCTATATTGAGTACAACAATGAAACCTGTGACGCCAGTGCCAACACCGACAATTAAGCCTCGCACATGCGATGGAGTTAATCAAGGATGGATCGAAATTTTTGTGATTGCATTGATCCCCTCGGCCTATGTGATGTTTATTTTCAAGCTGTAGCAACCACTGGCCAATTTCTATGTCGGCCTAGGATACAAAGTGAGAAAACGTAGTAAAATATTACAAATGTTATTTTGAAACTATCTAAAATTGATTCATTGAATACGTTGCCCAGATTGCAACGACCTCGCCCCTCAACATCAGAGGCATCTCTTTCCTGGAAACGCATGCAGGCGTGCCAGAGGAACCTATTCGAATGGTGGATTGATATGCAACAACATCGCCGATAAAAATTTACTTCCTTTGGTTGAAGATACTGGAGACTGCAACATTAACAAAACCATTCTGGCAGTGCGCTTTAATGGCGACCGGGAGTATAAAGATGCACGCAACATCACATATCAACCCATGGCTAAAGTACGCCCCTCAAATATTGATGACTACGAGCTTGTTCCAATCCAACTTAGAAATGGTGCGCAATAACAGTTTAAAAATATATATGTATACACCATTTTTAACTTAATTGTCAAATCTTGTGTTATGTGAGTTGTCTAACTTCCGTTGTGTTTCCTTGTCTGTAGGTAAAACATTTTGCCATGACAGTAGTTATCCAAAGAAGACGTACAAGGGAAAGGATCATGAGCTATGGGAATTCTTCGCGACTGGATCGAGAGCATCAGTTGGCCAGTGCTTTAACTACACGTTCCCAACACCGGAAGATGGAACTTATGAGCTAGTTATTAAAACGACTGAACATGAGTATGATTACATTGGCGCCCGGACTTTTAACATATACGTAAATGAGATAGGCGTGTTCCGCGAAGTAGAGTCCAATAAACTTTATCTTGATGTTTGTATTGCCAGTGAATTGATTTCAGTTTTCGAGATAACAACCGATTCTTCTAATGTGACATCATTGACACCGAGGGGTTTCCCTTCGAAACCAATACAAAATAAAAGAATTGAGATTGCTTTTTGCAGAGGGTCCTGCACGAGCTGGGCCCAAACCGTAGAGTTCTGTGGAGCAGCGTTTCATGTGGTTAAACTTAAAACATTTATTAATGATTTGGACTATTAGTTAAGAGTATGGTTATATATTAAAGATTCTATGAATTCCAATTCTAAAAATCCAATGATAAGATTCTTTGCATAAATAGCTTGCTAATTTTTTTTGAAAATTAAAACAAAAATATTGCTTATGTGACGGTTTTCGGCCACAGCCACACCTGTCTTTATTAACAATTTGAAAATTAAAATAAGTTATGATCTTTTATTTCTATCTATACACTTATTCTGTACAGTTGTTATGCCATTAAACTTCTCTCCATAAGGTATAAAATTGTCACAAACCACTTGGGAATATGACGATCGGAGAATGAGTTTCTTGTTTGCAGGGGATAATGTTAGTTACTTAGTGCTGAATTAAATGGTCTTTGAAACGTGAGGGAGTTAGGTGCCAATTGAAGAATTTATTGATAATTTAGAGGCCAATCTGAAGAGTGTCG
>JAQIXQ010001656.1:0-13500 GCA_034700485.1 Pseudosinella alba | reverse complement strand
TTATGGCAAGCACTAGCCAAAACGTAGTAGCAACTAATAAGAATGTGGTCACTACTTCCATTAACTAAGAACAAATCAACGTTTACTTTAACAGCTCAATTAATTTATCTAATTTACGATGTCCCAAATTAATATTTATAATAATATTTCACTTCATTCAGAAAAAAAAAATCTCTGCTCGCTCCTCCTCCTCTCTTCCATCCACATCCACAATCCACATCCACCTCGTCCTCACTCCAGCCCTGTTCAGATTGAAATGAAATGTGAAATGAATTGTGATGTATTGCTATCTTGTCTTGTCACTTCTGTCCTCGTGGTCCCGGTGTGTGGTCCTCTGCCTGCCTGTTGCTTCACCACAGCCTACAGTAATTGGTTTTCATAGGCATAAATCACATCATATATCATATCATATCATATAGCCTTGACTGGGTATACTTTAATTACTCTCGCTTTTTACTTTACATAGCCAATTTTATATCACCTTCTTCTCTGCAAAATTGCTAGTCCATGCTCATGTCGAGTGGATATGTCGTTTTTCCTGCCTGGCTTGGCTAGATGCTATTGACTTGGTGTAAGTTCGTTTATGCATGCAAGCAAAAGGAACAAAGAGCAACTCTTCTCGGCATATAATGTGGATTGTGGATATATAGCTTGGCTCATGAAAAACATTCTAGATGGTGGTTTCATCGTAATTATTGCAGATTGCAGATCATGAATATGAGTCATTCATGAATGAATGTCATTTCCACAATTATGATGATGTTTTTTTTAAAAATTAAATTTAAAGTTTGCTCACAATCATAAATCCTATGTGGTCTTGCAGAATTTATTTATTTAAATCAAATCACGTTAGGTAAATTAATATTATTATATTTACATATGGAATGGGAATGGACTGGACAGCAGAAAATGGGTGAACAAAAGCCTGTTTATTTTTATAATTTAATTTAATTTTGATCTTTGTAGAGAAATGTCCCATTCCACATTCATTTATCCCGGATTGGATCTGCAAGGCTAGTAGGCTAAACTGGGAAGAACATTAAAAATTATATTCGAATATACAAAAATTCCCTGCAAAGTAATTAATTAACTCCGGATATATGGCTCACCCATTTTATATTGTTACATTGTAAAAATACGGAATAAAATTATGCACCAAATATTTTAAATGGGACTGGAATCATTGGAGACTATTTAGTATCGATACGTTCAATTAGGTATCTGGCGATCATGATCAATTTTACATTAGACACTATTTTATGCTTCTGCGGATGACCTAGTTGGAAGAGTCATCAGAGTCAGAGCAGTTGTCTCCGTCCCATCCATAGTATAACTCCCAGTCGTACTCCCGATCCAATTTTTTACGCTCTCGGAGAAATTGGATGATATCCGGTCGAAGTGGGACCGTATGGTCACGGTCACAGTCACCAGCACTGGAAGAGGATGCCCCATGTCTCTGCTTCAATCTCTTTTCATATCCCTCCCGACTGAAGGTGTAATTAACCCCGTCGTAATACCTCTCCACCAATAGGGTAACCGTCCTCAGTTTAGGGAGTAGCTCCCAGATATTGGACCTGTACATTTTCCCAGTTTGGATCTCATCCACAATTCTGACCTGAGAAGTAGAATGACCAGAGTGATCGATGACAATGGGTTCGGGATGAACATGCAGATGGAGATATTGGAGGGACGGGAGACATCGCAGAAAATTATAGCTCATCTTGGGGGATGTCCGAATCGAAAGGAAGCGGAGGGAATGAATGGAATCCCTGTCGGGGGAAAGGGTCCCTTCTTCCACGCAACGGGCAATCCAGTACTCGTCTCCCAGATTGAGATATTGCATATTGGGGAATCGCTTTAGCCATGGCAAAATCTCAGCTTCGATGCTGAGGGTACGGCTGCAGAATTCATTCTCATCCCATGGCCCGAAGAACTCAGACTTCAGCATCAACTTTGATAGTAAAGGGGTTTGAAGGGAAAGGAGTACTTCCTTAACTTCGTCGTTCTCGTATGGGTGTATATTGGTCAACTCAAGTTCTGCCAAGTTCGGAAACAGATTTGAATACTCTTTTCCCCACAAGTAAAGTCCAAGTTGGAGTCTTCGTATCTGAATTGAATACCGGGATATCAGGAGCTTTGCACTTCTGTGAAGATTATAGTGATCGATGAGTAGGGTTTCCAACCAAGGCAAATGGGGTAATCTGCTCTTGCCGGGTGCCAACAACATAGCAATATCCGAGTCACTATAAGCTCCCTCAGGTTCACGAATCATTCCTTTTAAATGAAGGGTTCTCAAGTTGGGAAGGAGGCCAAGGGACCTCGCCATGTATCGAGGCTCCAGATCGCTTCCATAGAAGTGCATTTGGTAGTGCCAGATATGCTTCCCATATATGGCGAGTAGCTTGAAAGTGGTCTTGTTGTTCCAACGGGCCCCGAAGGCCCGTCCACCATCAGGTTGGACATGAATGGAAAGGAATCGTCCCAGGAATGGATTCCGACTTTGGGTGTGGCCCTCGAATTCTTGGAGGAACCGAGCAATGGTGATCTTGTAGACGTGGGAGTCGCAAATCATGGTCCCACCTATAATTTGATTTGCCCTAAACAGCAACTGCCCTGCCCCAGCATCCGCTGCAATTCTCTCCAAGTAGTAGTGCTGTGGATCCCAATAAAATCCTCCGGGCACTTGGGGCTCAGGTCGGAAGCAATGATAAGCTCTGAGCTGGTTCTGGCTCTCTAGGAAGTTGTCGACAAAAGTGGACCACCGTTTGGAAACCAGGCGACAGTGGAGGAGATCGGCCTCGTTGATCCAGTTGACCTTTATGGATGGAATGAGATGGGGTATGACCTGCATAATTAAGTACCAGCATAATTTATTACTCATAGTCATTTAATATGTAAAATTGGAACATTTTATGTCACCGATTAAAATGTAATAATGACTTGGTTTACCAGTCCAAATAGCCAAATGTGCTTTTTCTTTTGCAGGCTTGTATTCATATCCAGCTCGGGGAAGGCCCTGAACAAGTTGTAAGCATCTTGGGAAGCTGTCACCCGATCCAGAATCATTTCCCAAACCTGTGTGGCCAATCATAAAGTGTGTTTCGATTATACAATTACATATATCATAATCTTGATCCGGTTATTCACATTCACAGAAGCAAGCATTTCACCAATTTCAATGTTCCAGTTTAGCATGACGAATGCCGATATGTAATATTATCTAACTTACCTCTTCAGGAAATGGGGAGAAAGGGCCACTCATCTTAATAAATAATAGGTGATTTTTCTTATTACGATTGAAGAAACTTAAATTTGGGTATATTAGATTGGATATCGGGTAGTTAGTTGCCTTTGTAAAATAATTTTAAATTCTTGCACTCTATTTAAAACAGCTAGTTAAAAAATAAAGGAGCCCTCTGTTTGGAGGGAGACTACAGCTCTGTCATGAGGTTCACTACACACAATTTATAACTGTGTGGTCAGCAAGTAGCGTGTATTTCCCTACAGTATAATATTGAGCTTGGCTAAAAAATACATTATACACCATTCCTTTTTTTATCATGTCACAGTCACATTTCATATTATATTAAATCTAAGGCAAAATGCAGCATCTAATGCAATTTCATGTGAGAGAAAAAAATGCCTTGTTCCATCAAAAACTCATGAAAATATGAAGCTCGTTATGCATGCATGGATCTACTAGACATTTTTGATGAAGAGTCCATGAAATATTGATAACAAAAAAAAAATGAATGTATTTTTTTTTAATTCAAACTATTTTTGCAATATTTTTATTTGAAAGTTAATTATCCTCTGTGATAATTGATAATTGGGAATGGAAATATTAAAATGAAAATATACACAATAAGACATGTAGTTTGCATATGACAGGATTTGTTTAAAAAAATTGGGATTTTCAAAATTGAATTGAATCAATATGGGTGCTTTGTACAATTTTCAGTAATCACTATATGATGACAACATTTGGAAGGATTTAATCAAACCACTCAGGTAACTTCGAGTTAAATTGGAAACTCTCTAAAAGCAATCCTCTAAAATAAATTATGTTGAGTGGCCGTGACCAAAATCAAATATAGATGATCAAGCTAGATTATGGTTGGGATTTTATTAAAATCCATCAATTAAACTTACATACACAATTTATATTTCCACTTGCTTTTCATTATATCATCGTCATTGTTATAAGATCAAAGATCATCCTACATTCACTTAAATAAAATACACATGATTTGGCAATTGAGTTCAATGTCCACAGCACGGTATTCGGTACGATGAATTCTCCAAATTAAAATGCAATTAAAATTTACAAACCCGCGTAAAAAAATGCCAATCAAAACTCATAAACTCAATTAGCTATTATTACATTTCACTTACAGGCCTCAATTAAAAGAATTATATACAAATTAAAATATGAGGGTAAGAAAAAATTCAGACCAGTATCATCGCCATCACACCCATCTTGTAACCCGGATGTTCTTACGCATCTCGAGAAAAGTCTCCCGTCTTCTAACCGCCTCTTCCTCTTTTGCTTTGGGATTCTCCTCCGAGACCTGATTATCCCCATCCAGGAAGTCGATAATATCTGAGCGAAGAGTGGCAAGATAACGAGATGGTCCCCTTCCCTTCCTTCCCATCATTTCAAACTCATATTCTTCTCTGTTGAAGGTGTATGGACTCTCCCATCCTAGTAATGCTCCATCAGCAAAGTCACAGTCCTCAATTTGAGGAGGAGTTTCCAGATATTGGATCTGTAGATTGTGGCTGTTTGAATCTCCTCCAGGATCTGGACAGTCGGGGTGATGGAGTGATCGATGACCATTGGCTTGGAACTGACAACGAGTTGGAGCTGTGTTGGAGGGATGGGAGGCATCGAAGAAAATTGTAATTAATATTTGGGGAAGTCCGAAGGGATAGAAATTGGAGGGAAGGAATGGAGTCGTTATCTGGGGAAAGGGTTCCTTCCTCCACGCAACGTGCAAACCAGCATTCCTCTCCAAAGTTGAAATAGCGAATGTTTGGGAACCGCTTCAGCCACTGGAAGATATCATCTTCAATGCTAAACTTGGAACTGCCCAGTTCCAAATCCCTCTTCCCATAAAATTTGGACTTCACCATCAACTTTGCCAGCAATGGAGCTTCTAGGGCCAGGAGTAAATTTCTAAGCCGGTCACTGCCCTCTGGTTCCAAATCCGTTACCTCAAACTCAGTCAGGTTCGGGAATAACTTGGCATATTCCTGTTTCCATAATCCAATTTCAAATTGAAGCTTCCGAATTTGGGGGGAATAGCGGATTATTAGGAGATGACCGAGTTTCCTCACGCAATACTGAATAAGCAACGTTTCCAAATCGGGCAATTCTGGCAACGTAACTCCCGATCCATCCAAAAGTAGGAGATTCTCCATCTCGGAAGGGATATCATCCACAGCGTCGCGAGAATTTCCTCTTATGTGGAGACCCCTCAGGTTTGGAAGTCGTCGGAGACAGTTTGGCACCATGAAACCTGGGAACAAGTTAGGGATACTGAAGTTAATCTGGAAATAGCGAATATCCTTCCCAAACTTCTCGAGTGTGAGGAATACAAATTCGTCGATGGGTGGGATGAGCAAGACACGTGCTGAAAGAAATCCAGACAAGAAGGGGCTTCTTCCTGGGGGATGGTCATCCATTTCCTGATGGAATCGATGGGCGGAGATGTCTCTATAATCCCCCTCCTGAAATTGCTTCATATCGTCGATCTGTGTCCCTCCGATGATTTCATTCTCTCGCCACCACATATAGTTCCCCGGACCCCGCTTGAGTCTTTCCAGGTAGGTTCTGGTGTCCCAGGGGAATTGTCCGGGTACTTGGGTTTCCGGATTGTAAGCCCTGAGCTGGGATTGGTTTTCCAAAAAGGTGTCCACTGCCGAGGACCAGCGTTTGGAAACCAGGCGGCTGTTGAGCAGATCCTGTTCACTGATCCAGTTGAACCTTATCCATTTAATGAGGTGGGGAATGATCTGTAAAATGTAAGGTAAAGGTAAACCAGTTTAAAATAGGTTATCTAAATTGCAATCAAAGTATTCAGTAATGTAAGTAATTAAAATTTTCTTGGTTGGTCTTACCAGGCCAAAAAGCCAGACATGCTTCTTCTTCTTCAAGTAGGTGGAATCAATACCCAGTTGGGGAAAGGCCATGAACAAGTTACAGGCGTCTTTGGAATCCGTCAGTTGATCCAGTATCATTTCCCAAATCTATGAAATAATGGTTACATTTAATTCTAAAAACAATTAAAGAATTCCTCAAGTACAAAAATAACTCCATTAAAAATCATGCTTACAAATCAATTCCTAATCAAGCCAATTCAATTCGATAATATAATCTGAATCGCGTATTTCATTCACCTCTTCAGGGAAGAGGAGGAATGGGTTGTTCATTTTCATACGCTCCATGATTTTTAAAATTAATTAAAGTAATTTTCCCTATTTAGCGTTTAGGAATAAAATCAAAATTATTTAAGAAAAACTATTGTAAAGAAGTTGAGGAGCACGTATTTAATTTTGATTACAAGCTAGTCAATTGAACTTTTCTTCAACTTCAGAAGCTGAACAACAATCTTTCCTGCGCGATGCTGCAAGTTGTAGTCACTCACAATCAATGCAATTCACTTTTATCTTCTGTCAATGCATACATGAAACAGCCTTAGGATCCAGGACTAGGATAACCTAAATGACTTGACAATTTGTTAATGGCTATGAATGGGTGATTATACCTTAAATTAGAAGGAGTACTAGTAACATGTTTAGTTTAGTTTCTTTTTATTAACTTGATGTAACTTGTCACGAGAGGGAAATGGGCATAAAGACATAATGAACTAAATGAACAGAGAAGTAAGAGAAACAGAATGAACTGAATACTGAAAGGAATAATTTTATAAGGGACCCGAAGGTCCATGAGGATATAATTTATTATCATTATTTGTATTTTGCTTACAGATCATCAATGCCATGAAGAACGAGAGAGCACCTAAATAGCTTCATAACCTACTGTAGTAAAAATGAGAAATGGAGTGAATGAAAGTTTTGGGGCATATTGAGAAATTGATTTCATTTCATCGGAAAAATCTGATTTGCTAATTGTGACAAGAGATAATTAACTTATCAAAAAAGCTGGACGTAATCCTTCAGAATGTGGCATGTCATTTTACATACATACCTGGATAGCTAATTTTAATCTTACGATTAGTGAAAGAAAATGGATCAGAGGTTCGACAGTTGGCTTTCTCATTTTCCAGACAACTTGCAAAATTGTTGATTAAAAAATTCAGCTAATCTGGTCTTCAAATCTTTTAAGTAAGCATTGGTAATTGGTAAGGCACCCGGAAATTTATTGCGTTTTTGACTTTACCTCTGACCCATTCATTGATTTGGAACTCACAAAATATTTTCCCCCATATGCCAATCTATTTTATAATTCTTCAATTAACTTCTGGTTAGCTAATCTTATTTCATCGTTCTCCAACCAAATGAAAATAAATAATAAATAACTTACTTTTAGTTGTTATGAATATGAATGACACACGTTTTCATATATGATATAACTTTAAATTTAAATGTGGAACTGGAACTGCTGTTGACGTAAAGGCCAAGGATATTTCAGTAACTATAAACTGCAGCAGAAATTTAATTATGCACAAGATATACGGCAATAAACTATCATTAGATATGTTTAAGTCGGTGCTGGCAAAATAAAAATAATTAATGAGTATTCTAAATCTTATCTTAATCTCTCCATGAACATAAAATGCTTACCAACTACGCTAACTAAAACAGTTTCTTGAGTACTCCCGGACCACAAAGTCATTTAATTTACTTCAAGTCACATATCCAATTAGTTCAGTAGATTCCCCAAAAACAATATATTTCACATATTGTTACCTACTCAAACATGATAGGAATTCGAGACATTATTTTGGTGGCATTGTTCATTCAATTATTTTGCCAAGCATTCGCTCAGCTCGGTTCTTCATATGGGGAGTCCTGCGGAGGTGACACCCCCTGCGACCCCCGTGCCCTCCTATCATGTGCTAACGAGACATGCACCTGCATTATACCAAAGGAAATGACATTCGACAACGACAAAAAGTCATGTGTAGTTCATCTTGGGGGAAAGTGCATATACAGTCCGACGGAAAGGTTGGACTGTGTGAAGAATGCAGTTTGCAGTGAAGCGGGCGTTTGTGTCTGCATCAACAACAAAGATCACTATGGGACCCCTGAAGGGCTCTGCGTCCCGAAAGGAGTTCAAGGAGACAACTGCACAAGTAATGAGGAGTGTCGTACCGATAAGCACTTATCTTGTGAGGAGGGTGCATGCTCTTGTAACAACACGAAAGCCGTTTTCGATGACAACTTGAAACGATGTGTGGGCTTGGTGGGAACATTATGCTGTTCCAAAAATTGTGGATATATCGGGAACACCTGCGCCCAAAACTCTGAATGTACAGGATTATCGTGGAATCGACAAACTTTTAGTCATGAAAAAATTTGTCGCTGTAACAACAACTCGGTGAAGAACAACAATGGCCGCTGTGTCCTTTCTTACGGCCAATCATGTCATGCGAAGGACCCATGCAGGGAGGACTTGACTTGTTTAAACGGCAAGTGTGAGTGCAACTTCCCTGGCCATCAGTTTTATAATTCCCAACTTGGCATATGTATCAGCATTGTCCGGGGTCCATGTTTGGAGCTGGTGGATGGAAACCTACGGAACTATACTTGTGTGGAGAATTCGGTGTGCAAAAATTCTACCGGAGTATTCGCATGTAGCTGTATAGATGGATATGCGGAGTCTGAAGGGATGAATTGTAGTCCCACGTTAGGTCAACCCTGTTCAAATATACAAATTTCGAAGTCATACATACGAGCTCGATATGGTGACCGGAGTAATACATATTATAGCTATGGATGTGATTCCACTTCCGGTCTCGTATGTCGAAATGCAAAGTGCTCCTGCCCATCTCTACAAATATATAACGGCCGGATGTCAAAATGCCAGGGGATGGTGAACCAGGGGATGGTATACCGTGGTGAAGGAGTTTGCAGTTGTAGATATCCAACCCGTCCGGCCTCGGACAGGACAAAATGCTTGAATTAATTAGAAAGTCGGTTTATGATCATGCGTAATTAATGATTAAGGATATTAGAAAATGGTGGGATCCATCACATAACATTTCAGAATTAACATCAGTACATGCCGATGTATTTTAGTTCTAATTACGAATTATTATTTAGTAAAATTAAATGCCCCGGCAGGCTCATCATCATCATCATCATATTTACAGTGAAATTGGTAGATACACTACCTTTTGCTCGGACAAGAAAACTTGTGAAAATTTATTTTTACTTAAATGAATGCAATAAAAAAGTATTGCATTTCCTCATCAAGTTGCAAGTTGCAACCTACATTAAGCATAAACATACAATATTTAGGTTGGCTACATCAGAAGATCGATATTTAAAAATCGCTTCACAATCACAAAAAGCTTTTTTTACCTTCAGCTTTTAAAAAAAAACCTGGTATGTGACTGATATGGTGGATTTCTGTCGACAAAAGAAATCTTTGCATTTTCCGTAATGATTCTTAAAGGAAGCATTACTAATAGATAATTTATAAAGGGAGGAGGAGGAGGGACAACTCCAAATATATATTTCAGTAAATCAGAGGTTTGGGGCAAAATGAGACATTTACTTTAGTAATTTGTGGTCTAAGGAGAAAATCCTTTATAATCCAGATAAAAAAATGAATTATCCTCCGAGGATAATATTCGAAAGTCCATATAAATATAGTCCATGTTCTTACCCCTTCTCCTTTGTTTCCTCATCTGCCTAGACGCTATTGACTTGGTGTATGATGTATGCATGAAATATAGGACAAAGACCAACTCACGGAATAATGTAGTGTATGACTTAATGACTTGGTGCAGATATAGTTAAATTGCAAATACGAATTGTAATTCTTATTAAATGCTTGATTTAATCAAGTTGATTATCATCCCCACTTTATTTACAATGTTTTATTTTGTTAGTCATAGTCGCAATTACATGACACATATTAACTCGTGTTTTGACTGTGTAAGTACACTAAATAGATTAAATTAAATTATACTTGTTTTTGCTTAAGTGAATGCAGTAAAGGTACTTAATTCATCATAAAATATAAAACCTACATTGCACAACATTAAGCTTGGCCACATCATCAGATCAATATTTTCAAAAATAGTAATTAAACGAGTTCCCATTCTGAACTCTCAGAATTTCAAATTACGACGAACAGGCTTCAATCATCTTCCGTTTCCGAGTCCGTACTGAGCTCGGAATCACCACTTGAGTCGGACATCTCCGAATCCGTACTGATCTCGGAATCACTACTTGAGTCGGACATCTCCGATTCCGACCCCGAAGAATCGCTGTTATAAGTTTCCTCCAGCAGAAAATCGGTTATGTCCCGGCGTAATTTTGCAAACTCGCCAGGGCTGTTGAATATTGACCCGTTTTTCCTTCCATACTCATATCGTTCTCTGGTGAAGGAGCAGATCTGGAAAGGGCGGTCCAAATAATCCTCCGTCAGCAAGGTAACCGTCTTCAAGTTGGGAAGCAGCTCCCACACATTTGATCTGTAGATGGTGGCCGTTTGAATCTCCTCCATGATCCGGATGGTCGGGTTGGTGGAGTGGTCAATGACAATCGGCTTGGGGGTGACGTGTAGCTGGAGATGCTGGAGGGAGGGAAGGCAACGCAGAAAATTGTAGTTCATGTTGGGCGATGTCCGAATAGATAGGAATTGGAGGGAAGGAATGGAATCCTTTTCAGGGGTCAGGGTCCCTTCCTCCACGCAATGAGAAATCCAGCCCTCTTCCCCAAGGTTGAAATAGCGGATGTTTGGAAACCGCCTCATCCACTGAAAAATATCAGTCTCGATCCAAAATTTACTTTTCCCAAAGGCCCACTCCCAAGTGTCATAGAATTTAGACTTTATCATTAGCTTTGCAAGGCATGGAGCGTGGATGGAGAGGAGGATATTTCGGAGACGGTCACACTCCTCATGTTTCACATCCATCGCCTCAAATTCAGCCAGATACGGGAAGAGATTGAAATACTCCTCCCTCCACAGGCCAATGTCCAACTGCAGCTTCCGAATTTGGGACGAGTAGCGGCTTATCAGGAGATGCCCCAGTTTTGTTGAAGAGTACTGAATTCGCAAGGCTACCAAAGCAGGCAAAACCGGGAGCTGTGCCGAGGATATCTCCGGGATTAGGTTCGGGCGCCGGGTTCTTCCTATTAGGTGGAGGCACTTCAAGTTGGGAAGACGGTTAAGACAGTTCACTAAATAACCGGAGCTCAGGTCTGGCAAATCAAAATCAAGTTGGAAGACCACAATGTGATGCCCAAAACCATTAAAGAGGAAGGATGGGAAATTGGGACCCAGGCTGGGATTAGAGTAAGGGTCCTCCCCAATACGCAGCGACAAGAAGGTGGACAAGAAGGGGCTTATCCCATGAGAATGGGAGCGCATCTCCCGGAGGAATCGACGGAGTGACTCATTCTCCCCTTGTAAATCCTTGATCACCGTTCCACATAGAATTTGGTTTAGGTTTCGTAACATGTCCACCCCCGGTTCCAACAGGGCATCCTCATCCTCATCTTCAGCTTCTGGATCCGGCCTTCGATCAATTATCTGTAGGAAGGTCTTTGTACTCCAAGGGAAGGGCCCACCTGGAACTGGAATGGCAGGAATGTACTCTCTGAGCTGGGGCTGGTTTTCAAGGAAGTTGGTCACAGCAATGGACCATGTCTGGGATACCAAACGACAGTTGAGAAGATCTTGTTCCTTGATCCAGCTCCTCCTCCTTCGTTGAATGAGATGTGGAATGACCTATAGGAAGGGGTCAGAGAAATATAAAAAATAACCCATCTTGAAACTCGGTAGATCAAACAAAAATTAGGTTAACTATTATGAAAAAAATGACAATGAAAAAATAAATATTGGTCCATTCGTCAGACTTGACTTACCAAGCCAAATAGCCAAACCCGTTTCTTACTCTGCAGGGCAGAATTAGTATCCAGTTGGGGATAGGCCTTGAGCAGGTTCCAGGCATCTTTGGGATCAGTCACCCTGTCCAAGATCAACTCCCAAACCTGCAAATGAGAAGAAAGATGAATAATGATAAGCACAAGCATAGCACAAGCAGAGAACAAAACTTTTTTGGGGTAATGTGCGACATCGAGGAGAAGATATATGAATGGATTTGTAATGTCTACTTAAATTAGCTTTTTAATAATTGAATATATACAAAAATAATGCAAACTTGTATTAAAATACCTCTTCGGGAAACAAGAGAAAAGGGTCATCCATTTTGTCCCACCAAGACTGAGATTTACTGACAAGACTGAGAGTGAGATTTTTTTTCGACCAGAATATGTCCCTTCCAAACCACTTTATTTCGATGAGTGTGAATTCCTGATTAATCTGGCGTAACTCTATCCAAATATTAATTTCAACTACCGATGAAGTTAAATTTGATTCTTTAGTTAGTTATTTTTTAAAAAAAATAATGCTAGTAGGATGAGTCGTCCAGGCATCCACTTCTTTACGCTCCAAAATCAGAATGGCCTGAGTCTGACAATGAGTGAGAGGTAAATCGTGAAAAAGGTAAAAGTTGCTGATGCATCTCAACTATTAACTAAACTCTTACAATATCAAATATAATCTCAACTGAAGTCATTACTAGATGCATGAAAAGGTATTATCTGTCGTCATCGTCACAGGCGTTACCTCACCGGAGTCCTCGACATGTCTTCCATGAAGGAAGTATAGTTACTATTACTAAATATGAATGCAAATTGATTTACTGTGAACCCGAAACCAGTGCCAGGTTTACCTGACAAGTGGAGCAGCATGTCAGAGTCTCTGCTGGAGTGAATGAAGCTGGAGTATAGGAGTCCATTATGGTCTGGGTTGAATGGAAATATAGCTGAAGTGAATGATGGTCATTGATGCGATGATGGAGAATGGTTTACTAATTGTAAGGGCATTCATCTCCTCAAAAGTACCTAATTGTAATTGTTGCATTCAGAATCGCTAGTAAAAAAGTGATTATGGAAAGCTAGATAAGTTTTTTTTACATGTAAATAAGCTTTTTCATTTTTGTTGGCCTATTACTGACAATTAGAAGGGTATACAGCCTGTGTGTGGTAGTTATCCACAACCAAACATATCTTTAGATAAATTAAATACGGCAATATACGATACCTAAGCATATTCTTACTAGATTAGACTTTTGGGGCAAAATGAGAAATTAGTTTAAATATTCATTTTTAAGCCGAAAAGCGAGAAGTTTATAATCTCGAAGATAGTTATAGTTATAGTTCTGGGCCGGGTTTCCCCTGTCGCCGAAGCCACTAATTAGGCTTATTGCGAACTAGCCAGTTTAAACCTTCCTA
>JAQIXQ010001655.1:0-13505 GCA_034700485.1 Pseudosinella alba | reverse complement strand
TTCTCGCGCGTATTTCGAAAATGTATACCTGGTCATCTGCTGAGGAGCAAGTTCTCTTAATTGTGCACAGTTTATTATCCTATTACTAATTGCTGCACTGAATGACACCATTTTAATTCACCGGGGTGAAATTTGTGGCATAATTAACAATGTTTGCAGACTCATGGCGGATCACAGGAGGAAACGTAAGTAAACTACACTTGAACAATCAAAATATAAATTTCACAGTTATCAATGTTATCATATTCATCACGCTTGTCACAGTTGCAGGCAGACAAATCCCTCCGACAAGTTTCCCACAGTTCAATAGGATGAGCGATAGAATTCATACCGTAAGCAAACCACTCGCTTCCGCCTTCAATCTCTCCTTCCCAGCCATCCTTGTCGGCTTCTTGGGAACTAACGTCATCCTTCCGGCGAAGCAACTGGATCCAGTCTATTTGATTGTTAAGCACTTTCCCCAACTAGAGAACATGGCAGGGTTTCTAATCCCAGGCTTTGGAAGGGACCGTTGGTATGTTCTCCCTTTTAGGTTGGCGGCAACATTATTGGGCACCCCCGTATTTTGGGTTTTGGTAACCCTAAATACAATTGCATGTGGGGCAACCATACTCTTCTATCATGACGTGATGGAGTATCTAATCGGGATTTTGAGAAATGGTCATGGACAGACTTCCCGCAGCATGGCATTGATAAGAGACGGACATCGACAAACCCACTTGTTTATCACAATATCAAATGAAGTGGTTAGGGTAAGCACGGGCATATTGCTAATGAGTCTTGGGTGTCTTATCGTCATCATTAATTTTGCCTCCGTGAGGTATGCCGGATCAGGTAACATTTTGTTCATGGTCTACCTGCCCATTCTAACCATATTGTGTAATGTGGGGGTGTACATCATCCTGGGGATTGTGGCGGACGTGTCGGTTTACCCGGAGAGGCTTAAGTTGGCGTGGAAAAGGGGGATGGGGGGAAGGGGGAGGAAAACGGCTAGGTCGCTGTATATGTTCAGGATTAAGTTTGCGGAGGAACTTCGTCACCCAGTATTTTTCAAACTGTTTGGATAACACGATTTCGTTATTGGTATATGTGGGGGCCTAGATTGGATGCCTGCAAGGTAATCGTAATGAATGACGCAGTTTCTCAGTTTTAAGTCCTTTGTAAATTTCAGTGCTCAACTTTTATTGTTTCAATAATTTATCAATTCTGGATTATACTCTCTCTCTCTCGTCACACTTCTCCAAGGAGAAACATTCCTTCTGTAGCTTTTTTCATGTTAAAACGATAACATTTATTAATTTGTCAAAAGGAAAGGATTTTAAATTTATTTTATGGAATAAGCATGCATAACGGATGAGCTTCGTAGTCACATGTCGTCCCGTAGAACTGAGAGTTTGGGCTGTCATAAGCGATAAATATGACACAATATGTTTCACCTGCTGTCATTCCCCAAGCGTCAACAGTTGATGAGTCAAGTGGAGTCCCATCATTCCATATGAACATAGTATCCGTCCGGGATTCTCGAGCGGCGGTCCAATAATCTTTATATAATTTATAATGATTACTAATGATTATGAATAACAGATGAATAAAAACAGTAAATAAGACGTTTGGTGCTACAGTACCTGGACGATTTAATTCAGTTAAAATAATTATTGTTAACTGAAAGTCAAATGCTTACTTTTAAGAGTGGATTGAAATCTTGGAAGATTGTGCCTCAAAAAAGCCGTCTGGTTTCTACTGTCAATAGTGGCTTGCTGAAGATTTGCTGCTTTACAATAGGTTGCTGCCGCAGTTCGGCTCTAATCAATCAAACCAGTCAAATCAATAGAAGTAACGATGCAGCTTAAGGAAAACTATTGTAAGCTCATCTCCACATTTATCTTATTATGTACCATTCTCAATGCGACGTGATCCTTTCTATCCGCCTGGCCAACATATTGCAGCGTCATAGGGAAGTTAGCATGATCCCCTTAACAAAAAATGCAATTTCGGTTTGGTTAAACTCACAACGACGTAAGTGGCACATAAATTATCAAGTTATAACTTGATTGAGTAGCTCACCCAAAGTGCCAGGAATTTCATTATCTCCCGATATACTTTTGGAAGATACTGCAGCAAATGTCAAGAATAAAATTGGACTGACTACCACGGCAATGGTTAGGGGTGACATGGTTTTCATTCTTTGAAGAAAAAAATATCCTTTTAAATTTGGAGACTTGACTATTGACTATGTCAGTTGTTAAACTTTATTTATAGGTTTATTTAATAGAAATTAAGTTTTTTCAAGCCAATTCCTGGACAGGTATTGAATTCACGATTCATTTCAACACTCATCTTATATACTTCTCTCCCAGTTGGATTTGGATACATAATATCTCAAAATGTAACATTGAACACCATTGCTTACATGAGTAATAATTAATTAGTTTCATGTTCACAAAATTACTGTCATCTGTCGTGGTCAATTTGGCTTAATGATAAAATCCAATTGTGTCTTGATTCCTTTGATGAAGCCGTTTCCAGACATAATTTTCACATTGTTTCAGATTACACGCGATCACTGTGGATCACATGGTCACACTAATGTAAAGTTATGTCACTTTCATGCCAAATCAGTGTGTCATTTAAACATCATTATGCGATAAGCCAATTCACTTTTGTTGTGATAAATCTCTGTCAGATTATGAGAAAAAATGAAAATGAAGCTTGCATAATCTTATCCGATGGCTTGCATAAAATAAACTGCTACAAAGACATTCCTCATTATGCACTCAATTGGGTTACTACACTTAAAATCAAATCATAAGTGCAAATTTGTTTGAGGAGAAATAATTTTTATAGAAAAACAACTTTCTCTCAATTAATGTACGGATTATGATTATGGCTGAAATCAAGAATCCTACATTGTTACATAATTTAAGAAATCCAGTTATTACGACATAAGCATACAAATTTTATGATAAAATAATTCGACTATGGTAGAGGTTGGTTTCTGCCTTACTAAACTTTCCCTCAACTTTCAATATATATAGGTACATGTATGTACCTAGCTCATTATACCCCTCCTTTACTTTCACATGGCTAGTTCAATATTATTTTCCCACAGTTGGACATTATATTTATATGCCTAACATGAATTGTATTATGCAACTTTTCCATGCCCAACTGCTTTAAAAATTGTTCATACGAAGGAGCATAACATAATGTTGTCATATTCCAAGCCAATATATAACTTGGATGAGGAAATGGAAAAAAAACTTCCAGCAGAACAAGCCTGTTTTTTATTCCATTGTCAAAGTTTTCTATCTACGAGTATGAATCGTTCCTATTTTTTATGCTGTCGATAAATTCTTAATGGTTTATGATTTCAGCGAGATCGATTCTCCGATATAAAGTATATCATATCCGTAATAGCAAATATCCAATAATTGTAGCCAAAGTTAACTCAGAGTATAATAATTCTCTTTAACGAAATTTTAGTTCATCATTTTCCAGCATAAAACAACCAGGTTTACATTATATCCAGCATCATGCTGCTGAGCGAGATCCTCCTCATAAAACTTTTCCGATTGCTCCTTTTTTACCAAAAGTTCTTGCCAGAAATCTTCATAAAAATAGACAAAAACACCCTGAAAGTCTATCCCGATAAGCTTAGCCTGCGCCGACACTTTATCTATCTGGTCGTGTTTTCTTTGGGGCCGATCTTTATTTTATTTCTAGTTCTTCTGGCCTGCCTCCGAATAGCCATTTACTCCAACTTCCGTTCCAACCCGGGAGATTTTGTCCTTCCGACAACGACTGAAGGACTGTTCCTGGCATTTTTTATCAATGTCGTTCTACTACTCGTTTCACTTAATCATTTATACCTATTTCAGAGGGAGGCCTCCTGTGACTTGTTGAACAGTGTTTGCAAACAGTTGGGGGATCATAGGAAGAGAGGTAATAATTTGATATATAATTCGATGTCATGTGCCAAATTTTAAATGTAAAATTGATTTTATTCATTTGCTTAATATAGTTGAACGGGGTCATGTTCCCACTCCAGTCGGGTTCGAATTATTTAGCAGGAACAGTGGTAAGCTCCAATCTGTCAGCAAACCGCTTGCTTTCTTGTTCTACCTAACTCCACCCATCATCCTGGTTGGCTTCTTGGGGACGAATATCTTCCTCCCGGCGACGGACCTGGATCCTGTGTACTTGATCCTTAAGCATTTCCCTCCATCTGAGGACATGCTAGATTTAATAATCCCCGGGCTGCGGAGGGACCACTTCCTCATCTATCCAGTCAGACTGGCAGTGACAATGATCGGTTGTCTAGTATTTTGGGCATTGATATGCATCACGGGACTAGCATTTGGCTGCATGATCATTTTCATCCATGACATGATGGAATACCTAATTGGGATATTGAAGAATGGTAGGGGTCACCACGGCCGTTCCGGCGGAAGGCAATTTGACCATTTCTCATCCACAAACTTGGCATTGCTGAGAAGTCGATATAGGCAACTCCAAATTTGTATTGCAGTCATGAATAATACTGTGAGGGTGAGCGCAGGGATGATGCTAATGAGCTATGGGTGTCTCCTCGTCACCATAGGTTTTGCCTCAGTGAAATATGCCAGGGCAGGGGGTTTCCTGTTCACGGTCTATATGCCGGGCTTGATGATAATGGCCTATCTGGCAATGTACATATTATTGGGATTGATTGCCGATGTGGCAGTTTACCCCGAGAGGTTCATGCTGGAATGGAAAAGGGGGATGGTTGGGAGGGGGATGAAAACATTGAGGTCGTTGTACATGTTCAGGATTAAGTTTGACCAGGTAAACTTTCGAAGGAGGTTTGTCACTGAATACTTCTTGAACTGCTTGGGTAATACTGTGACCTTGTTGCTATATATGAGGGGGTAAAAAAGGCTCACTTAGCTGGGTCCAATGTAATGAATGTAAGATATGGGAGCATCTAGTTACAATTTCGATTACTTAATTATTGTACGCTATTTTTAAAATTAAATTGTTATGCATAATATAATTTTGAATAACTTGCTTAGCTTTGGGATGTAAACAAGCATGTTAAACTTTATTTGAATTTAAATTCAGTGTTAGAATTATTTATTTAGTATTATGTATTTAGAATTATCATTGATAGAATGATTATAATTATTAATATCGGAGGAATTATTATTCAGAATCATTATTAATAGTTATAATTTTCATGAAACGGAGTTGAAACTTGGTACAAGGAAATCGACTAAATCGACTAAAAACCAAACGTTTCCCAAATATTGTAATTTAATAACTTTCAGTTTTTAATTATAATATTTCAATTTAAACTCAACTAGAATGTTTTAAGACTACTCTCCCCTAAGGAGACAAATAAATAGTTGTATTGTGACTCTGAGAAACCGGTGATAATTTTCTTGCAATTATAATTATATAATTATATATTTATGTAATGTTTAAGTAAGTAATGTATTAGCTAACACAATAAACATGCATCAAATTTACATAATGTCCTGCCACATAGTGGTAAATAAATGTATTGGAACGTTCTATTACTATTGAAAATATTTTACATGACTGTTCCTTCTTCCTTGACCGAGAGTGCCCGCACACACCGTGAAAATGAAATACGGGTCTCTATTTATCTATTTCCATGTTATTCTAACGGATGTTTATATCTCTGTATTAAATTCTGACAATAATAATTTGATATATTTATGTGACGGATCACGCACGCTATGAGTAATTATTAGTTTAGCTGTATTACTTACACCAACGATAGATACACTTGGTGTGTTTAACAGGGGGCATTGGTTCTACTATCAGAACATTATGATAGGGCAATTTATATTTATATTAGGTGCGTAATAATGTGTTTCTTTTCATTTTAAGCTAGTTTAAAAATTTAAATGGATTTACATTGCTTGACATTTGACATACCTAATACAATTCCAGAATACATATAAATTTTTCGCTAACTTAAATAAAGGGGAGGGGACAGCATAAGACAGGATTAAAATGTTCATTTGCTAATTCCAATTCCTAACCTTCTTCTTCGCCGTTTTGTTATTTTCATATTTAAGTCTATTACTTACATTTATTATCTTCTATGAAGTAAAATGTTAGGTTAGCTTAATGAATATCATATTGTTAAGTGCATTTAGAAGTAATTTTCTCAACAACATCAATTCATACTTACTAATTTCATTTGAACTTACATGTTCGTAATTCGTAGCACCTTAACTTGAATTGCATTCGAGGACCTCACGAAGTAAATAAATGTGTAGTTCGTGCATTTTATGTACAACTATTTAGTTACCTAAACTAATAATACCTAAATAATACCTTAGCCATAATTTATAATATATAGATAGTTGCCATTGCAATAAAATATTACTACGGAATTCTATATACATGTCACGTCGACATATAGTCGACGTGACAGCTTACGCCTTAAACTGTTAGCTCAAGAGAGTTTACATGCAATCATGTGTATGAATTTGCCGTTTATGATAAACACATTATAATAGTGTAATTGACATTTACAT
The DNA here is from genome assembly GCA_034700485.1 of Pseudosinella alba. Lineage (NCBI taxonomy): Eukaryota > Metazoa > Arthropoda > Collembola > Entomobryomorpha > Entomobryidae > Pseudosinella > Pseudosinella alba. The sequence continues at coordinate 6,954 of JAQIXQ010001655.1, read as the reverse complement.
TGACTATTCGTTAGTACATGTTTTTTCTTTTCTTTTTAAGTTTTTTAAATTGAATAAGCCTATTACACATTACAATAAGCTTTAACTTGATGTTTAGCATAAATGGGAAGGGTTAGGAATTGACCTGTCCGTATTATAGTAATTCCACTAGTACTTAAATGCATTACTTACATTCCTATTATGTGAAATAAAATTTGAGATTAACTTAAGATATTTATATTATGCTATCATTATCATTATTAGAGATATTTGCTGGAATTTATAAAACGTTACTTTTGCGTGTCAATTACAATTTACACATACAACATACGTAACAAAAATTGAGTAATATATAATTAAAATAATTATTAGTATATATTAGTATTTCATTAGTCTATATTGTGCATCTTTAATAGACTTATTAATTTTATTTATGCTAAATTAGCTTAGGAATGGCTAATAATAGTGTTGTCTGCAGGAAATTGAGCAGAACCAAATAAGTTAGACCGATTGAAATAAAAGGCTATTTCAGATTAACTTACGGGCATAATACATGCATCCTGAAACGCTGGGATTCCCCTTTCAAAATGGACATTTATGACATCTAATTAATTGTTAATTTGCTCAAAGCTAAAGAACATACGACAGCCCTGTGCATGCTTTCTACTTATCAGTTGCAGACTGTCATAATACTCTGGTCGAAGTTGATGGACAAGCAAGCATCGCATGCACGTCCATTCCCAGAAGATAAATTCTACTCTGTTACAAAGGCTAATCAGTGATATGCTTTCTTTCTTTGCATGCCATTGACCACTCCTGTATTTCACAGGATGAATGTGTGTCGATGATGTATTATGACGTGTCATGACATGACTATAGTCTGTGTATCTGTTCGATTTCAATAAATGTAAATATAATTAATGTGCATATTTCAAAATTACTTAATTTACGGGTTGCATAGACAAGGAAAGAGTTAATTGATTAGGTGAGCTTGTTAGATTACTTATACAATGCGATAGAGTAAAACAAAAGGTAATTATTATTACGATCGGATCATCATGCGTCATGCTTTGAATGACTTTGTTGTTGAGCCGCTACTTCCTGCCTTTTCATGCTATTAATTTGCTTGCACATATTTTAAGGAAGGTACTATTACGTAAGGGAATTCATTTCTAGGTGGCTCAATAATGATTTTGCAAGGTTTATGCATGACTGATTACCATTTGCGTTACGCATGGATTACTTTGCAATACTGATACTTAGGTATTAGCGTTGTGATGTGTAAATTAGGTAACAAAGTATATTTTACAGTCATGGGGCAAATTCATACATTCCACAATGGTCATTGGTCATGTAGTCATGCACAAAGCCCATGACGTCGGCCAGCACTGGCTAACCTTGAAATCAATTCCTTGCCGTAACTGGTAATTATAGTGTCAGGTTATATTAAAATGCAGGGTAATAGGATCAAATTTATTTGAATTTCAGAATCAAAATGAGCTTCAAATGAAAAAGGGAAAATGTTATATTAAAAAGAACAAAATTTACGAATGAAAAAGCTGCATATATTTTACTTTGACAGTAGATAATATTTATAGTTCCAAATTCCGAGTCCGTGACTGTGGCCCAATAGGTAATATAAGGTGCCTATCCCGTACTTAGGCCTGAACCTGGTCCCCCATGCGCCCTTGGCTTTTTTGTGGTTATCTGTTATAAATCAAAGTTTTTACATTAATTACATTTATAGAAAGTGGAAGCAGTTAGCGAAGGTATCTATATTTTTTCTCTTAACTCTGTGAAGGAATAATGTTACTGTTACTAATTAAGTATTATCAAGAAATGTAATTATAATTGACTTACAGCATTTGCTTCGTTTAAGTAGAGCCACATGATTATGGCCGATAAGATCAAACGAATTGACACTCTCATTTCGCAAAATTTAAAGCGGGAATGAATGTGCTCAACAAGCTCAAGTACTTTAAATTTTCAGAAATTTCTGAATTAATATGAAGTGCGTTTAGCAAACAATTTCTACAAGTGAGAAGGTTTAGGCGGGTTGCCGAATGAGTGAGTGACAGGTGTAGTGCAAGGTGATTTTTAGGACGTGACGTCAACGCGAATGAAATGACATCCTCATCCGCCCTTCCTACGTCTACCGACGGCGTCGCAATTGCTCTTTCTCTTTGTCTGACTCCACGAAGAACAGAAAGAACGTCACGACAGCACCGACAAACTGCGCCCATGAGATGGTAATAATAAAAACATATAGCAATGCATACTACGATATTTGGTCAGGGGAAATTATGATTGATTTTAAAGCTGACCTTGAGAGCAAAGGTTTCATCCACAATGAAGTTACCACGCCCAATTGCAATTGGGCATTCCTCCAGGGTATGGAGGAGAAGAATCACTTTTTTTAAATTCACATCATCCGGACAGTTGTCAGCGCAGAATTTCTTCCGAATTACAGCTCGCGCAGCATTCGTCTGAAAATTAAAATAATGAGAGCTAAGATGTACGTACAGTTATAATAGAAATAACAAAAGCATATTTAATTGTGTCAGTGAATATATATCCCATGTTTGTCAAAACCAACCCAACAAATATAATGGCTGACATAATGTTATGTCAGCCATAACCTCACTAGTTGGCTTTAATTTTTATTTTATTACTAAATGGGGATAATGGTATCCGAAATTTACCTTTTGAATCGCAGAGGATGCAAAATATAGGATGCATGTTATCTTTAGCAGGATGAATATTCCTTGGGCCACGATAACCCCATTCACATCTGGTCGGAGCATGTACGTGAGAAAGTATGCACAATATAGCAAGTGGTCCGCCTGAACCAATTTGAAGTGGCTGGCAAGACAGGAATCCATGTCGTCAGTCATTTCCGAAAGCAGGGTGTGCATATTCCGGAGCCTTGATGTAAGTTGATCACTTGCTGGGTTTTCGTTGCAAGCTTTAACCACATTCGACTGAAAGATCTGGCCAATTCTGAACGTGTTCAAGGCAGCCATCAGAAGTGTATCCTTGATTGCGATTTCCTGAAGCGCTCCAAAGAAGGTGAAGATCATTCCAAAGATCCCCATTGCCACTGTTGTTGGAGTCAATTCTTCCCCATACTTTTCGCGAAGGATGTCATAGTTGTCAGTTCCATTCGATTCCTTAGTCCACAAGAAAAGCAGCATGCTGGCGCGATGAGACTGGACCAGAATCACACCGCCGACGCTTTCAAGCCAGCCACTGTTGAGCAAATCCAGCCTGATTGCTTCAAACAGTGCTGCTAGTATCGCGAAACCGGAAATCATCACTGAGAGCTGAGAGAGCTACAATGGCATATGGAATCAACAGGTGTTATTTTCAGGTTGTGGGGACCACTCCATACAAATACAAATACTTTATGGAAAATGATCACGAACGGCAGGAGCATGGAGAGTGGGACTGAGAGGAAGTGACCCAATTTGCATTTATCATATGCTTTTAGTATAAAATGGTAGTAGCATGCGCGCAACCAGGCTTTAAAAATTGGGGGCCCTATGAGAAAATTCTGATTGTATCTAGTGCTTGTTTTTAAAAAATCAGATTATACCTAGTGCCTGTTCAAAAAAATTCTAATTATGTCTAGTGCTTCTTTCAAAAATGGAATATTTGATCTCTTCCCTTGACTAGGTATCTAATATGTTAACAAACGCAAAATTCAGTTAAAAAATCAGAGGTATAAGAACTTTGAAGACTCAAAAATTGCATTATTTTGACAATACTTATCAAACTTTAGACATTTCAATGCCAAATTCGGGTATTTTTTGTATGTAATTGCGGTAATTGCACACATGTATTACAATGAAATATCATAACGAAGATTTTTTTTGGGGGTACTTGGGGGCCTATGTAGATTTCAGGGGCCCTGGGAGTAGTACCCCCAAACCCCCGGTAATTGGTCCCCTGCGTAGTAGCTTGGGTAATCATTATGACTTTTGTATGGGCATTTTTGCATCAATAGGGTATGTAGAAACAATTTTACTAGGGCCAACGTGATACTCTACCTTGTTGCAACTAAAATGTATGAAGTGTATATTCAATATTACTTACATTTGCCTGATTTGTTTTGTATTGGATTCCTTGCTGATTTGTTACTGCACCTTGCAGGACAGTAGAAACGCTGTTGTACCTAAATACAACCATCAAGACAAAGCCAAGTTGGAGCACTATGCGACAAAGGTTGTAGCAAGCGGTGATATAATCCTGCAAATTTCCTGTTTTTGCTATATCCGCAATATATAGCTTGGACCATGCAAATGTAGACAGCAATGCCATTGTGGTAACAATGGCAAAAGCGACCTACAATGAAGCCAAGAAATGTTCTTGTTAAGCATACATACCTTACTGCAGTAACGCGTCTAATTGCAATACCGTTATATATCATTTACCAATTGGAATGATGAACCCCGCTCTCCATTTCCTTTTATTGGACTTATTCCCAAGTAGTACATTATCTCAAAGTGTGTGTTGAGGAAAGTAGGTACGTCCTGCAATTCAACTTGGGCCTGTGTATTCCGTTTACGCTGAAGTGTGTTAGCGTAGTTTTGCCGTGGCCCATTGCGGACTCCCACTCGTTGCCTTTGCTGCCGTAATCTACCGACTTGCTGCACATTTGCATCTTCAGCATGACCACGGGCTTCCTGGACAATCCCCGCTTGTGTGTGAACATTGCTCGTGTCATTTCCTTCATCTGGTAGCTGGAGTTGTACGTGTGGCTGGCCGGTGGTCCCTTGCTCATCGTCACCATCATGTAGTTGCTGCAGCCCATCAACCAGAGGAAGCTCGTTCCGTCGAGAATGATCGGATTGGGGTGGTGGTGGTTTCGGTTCTCTCTCTGGTTGTGCGTCATCGGAAATGCTTTTGACTTGAATGCGAGTAACTGGTATGGGTAGATTGTCGGCCAGGATGAAGATTGGATTTCCATCCCGGGGCTGAACGGAACCTCCGATCGGGGGAGCTCGGGGGGTTGGTAATATTTCTCGAATCCGTCGCATCTTATATATTTTTGAATCCGATGCTATTTTCTTTGTTCACTCAGTTATAATGACATTATGTCAGCAGGATTTAAGTCTGATGCAGTTATATGATACATGATGAATGATGCATTTTTTTTTACATAAGTTCACCTTACTGGGGAGAATCCTGTTGGAGTAACTAACATATCAAGGAAATAATTGAATTCGCTGAGGGATCTAATATGAAGCGATGCCATATTTTAGAGCCAGTGACTTCCCATGTCATGTTCATTTTTATATTTTCAGAGAATACCGTTAGATAAAAATAATTACAGTACTTACCTTACTCATCATCCCTCAGGTAGATCCTCTCGGCTCACTTGTTGGGCTGTTGCAAATTATTTTTGTCACTTTATGATTGATACCAACATATATAAAACCAACATCATTCAATTTTGGACCACCAATCCCAATTGTGCTTAATTATAATTTTCATGATGTACGAGGACCTTACAATTTCACTACAAAAAATATCATTTAGAATTTGCGACTTTTGATTTGTTTGCGTTTAGTCTAATCGTAAATTCTTGTTAGTTTATCTTGCTTGATGAAATATCAAAATGATTTTCACCATCATCGCGCAATCTTACGACTGCGACAATAATGGGGATCTCCTCTTAACTAACAAAAAACGTTTGGTCCATAAGTTATTTAATAAATGCACTTATATATTTTTTAAAGAATTAATTTTATTTAGACAATTAGTTTAGTCCACATCCAAGTCACTTACAAGGAAACGATCGTTTTTTTTGTACTGTTAGTCGATATCAGTACCTTTTCAAAGTTGAACTAACCAATTGTGAGTAGGGAATTAATATTTTATATTTTGTCAATTAAAATAAACTTAATTAATATTTGATCCATTTCACCTGATATAATCACTGGTTCACCCATGATAACAAATCTGATATAATTTACACTAAATTACTGTGACCACGTAAAGCATAACTAAAAGTTAACTAATTTAACTTGATTTAATTTTAACATTAATGAAGGAACAAACACATTAGGAGTAGGAGCTTGTGATATAATATAAATAGTTTTAAACTACACGGGTTGCAAGGTGCAATTGAAGTTTCAAATAAGATGAAGCATTTATTATTTAACACTAAAATAAAATTATTTAGCAAAATAGTTTTTTCTAAATGGTTTGATATGTCCAGATACCTGGCTTGAATTGCGAAAAATACTGACAATGACTCAATGACCAACTAAACTTAACCTAGATTCCCTTCCTGTATGGGTGCATCACATATATCTAAAAATATATCCATACAAGTAGTAAAGCTATGCGTCATACATTTTTTATTATTTAAGGTGGGATGCCTATGTAAAAGTTGACAAATGTGGTAAATAGCTCTAATACATAAATAGGTGACACGTACAATTTTTTGTAAGATGAGTAAAACCAAATTGGCTTGACCAACAGGTACGTATTACGCATACCTATGCATACATGAATGTGCAAAACTGGTCGTCACAAGTGAAGCCCATATCTCCATTCTCCCTGAAAGAAGAATAGGTGCATGCAATTGTGATTTACATCATATTAGCTGTCAATGTTGTGAGCTTGAGCTAGCTTCCTAATAAACAATGATATGATTCTAGTCTGTATAAGTTATTTACCTACTTATATGAAATGATTGAAGTAATATTGACCACGGTTTAACATATTGCGGTATGCAATTTTTTATTTTTTTTTAAATTTCCATAATTCAGTTGTGACATTACGATCCGAATACATGCCATTTATTATTGGGTAGGCTTTCGGAAAGAGGGAATTTGGTGACAGGATCGGGTGACAGCATGAAAAAGGTGACAGCATTGGTGACAGCATCAAAGGTGACAGCATCGAAAAGGTGACAGCATCGAAAAGGTGACAGCATCGAAAAGGTGACAGCATCGAAAAGGTGAC
>JAQIXQ010001654.1:0-13515 GCA_034700485.1 Pseudosinella alba | reverse complement strand
GCAAATTCCAATAGTCCATTCAAGTATTCCACGAAGGCCCCCGCCTTGTTGCTATATCCATGTGTGTTGAGCATCTCGGAAAAATATGACATGACGACAAAGAAGTTATATAAGTTGGAGCCCACACTGACTTTCTCCATCATAAGGAACGATTGGATTGTAATGGTGAAGAGAACAAATGTTGCCAAAAAGCAACCACACTTGTGAAGTAATATTTGGTATTGTTTTTGAAGGAGTGCGAATTTATTCTGATTTTTATCCCAGTATAATGGGATGCACAGGTGGAAACTGGCCGGTTTTAAACCTTGGAGAAAGGTTGGGAGCAGTAATTCTTTTGTAAACATTTTGGCTTTTGTTCGGGATATTATTTTCTTAAGTTTCTATCAATTCATGCTAATATCAAGTTCAAAGTGTTACTTTCTACTTGAGTTCCATCTTGATAGGGTGTGCCAAATGAACTTTCTCAAATGAGGTTACCGGTTATAAAGTGAAAGCCAAGCTCAACGATGCATATCTCATTAAATTGCTGGTTGGATGGCAATGGAATTATGTATTATTTTAGCAGAATGAGGGGGTAAAGTAAGAATGTAGAAAATTTATAGCCAATATTAGTGTCACCAGGAGGGAAGACAATTGGGGAAATATCACCGAGGGACGGAGTACCGACAGAAATTATACGAACATATTTGCCGTTTCACTACTATCTTCAACTGTCGCCACGACAGACTGCAGACATGCTTCACATGGCGAAAATGATAACTGTCACTCTTTTAGTTTAAGTTGGATGGTGGAGAGTCGAGGTCGGGATTCGTCATAGTTAATTAATTATCTGGATAGTGCATTTCAGTCTATGTGGATGGGCAAACCGTTCCCACTGAGAATTAAATTGGGAGGAATTTCTATTTCTATACTCCTTATTTGGTTTAATACGTTTCAAAAGTATTTTTATTGTTGCACAAATAATCAGCGGCATACTAATAAGGCTCCATATGTATATACCTTTGAGTGTGCTAATCTCTACATGTTTATGCTGATGTGCCGAAGAAAAGGAAAGAGAAAACTTTTTCCTGCCGAAAATTGTAAGGTGCGTACAGGAAATATCTTTATAAAAATTATTCCTATTTCCGTTCATTGCTCATCGTCAAGGATGATTTGGTCATGGGGCAATGAGAGATACATGTAAGTGAAAGTACAAAGTCAGAAACAAACACAAATTACATGATTGAGCATATTATGCATATCGTGATGAGTTTTCCTTGAATTGATGACACTCGCCATTTCCGAGAGACGACTAAGATCGTCGGACGAGCCAACACCGTTTTAGGATTAAATAATTCGGAACTCTTCCTGACAACTATTTTTTTCTGATTAAACATTTCGTATTCCTTTAGTTGGGATTGGATGTGATATGGTGTGGTAAGGTGCCAAATAGCCTAGCCTACCATGTCAAATTTATGCAGTTTAATCTTGGATATCAAATACAATATGAAAAGCAACATGCAGATATAAAAACTAAGAATTGAAACGGGGGAAAACAACAAATTTCCCCATGTCTGCATATTAAAATATGAGAGAGAGAGAGAGATATTGCAACATAAATGTGTGGTGGTCGAGATAATAAGTTCATGACACCCAATAAGTTCCCGGATGCAAAACGTACAGATTTTGTTTTCACTTCGTTCAATCACACGTAGTATAATACCCATTTTACTTTCATCATCCCAGAATTTTCGCAAAGCATACAGAAGAAATTGCCGATGTCAATAAGCATGCTTAGGTCCAAAGGATTATTCCTTCTCATATCTCGCTACACGTCCCATTAGCCACGCCAACCTGAAATGTGCTTACCTTCCCCTGTCCGTCCACTTGGCACACAAAAAACTTCACACGTAAATAAATATAGATTATAATATACCACTTGTTGCAATGTGCAACGTGTAATAACAATGGCAATAGCCATGCCAATATCCACACACTGAAATTTGCAAAGCAAGCTTTGACAGCAGCAAAGCACCCACATCACATATGAACTGGTGGGGTAGCTTTGTGGAATATCCTACATCACATCACAACGTTAATACAGAATAAAATAAGAATGGCCCATATATCCCTGGACGTTTTTTTACTTGGAAGCATGCAAATGGCCTTGTATCATTTATGATGGTGATAGTGGTCATATTTGCAATATGATAGCAAGAGGCAAAGCCAACGTGGATCGTAAGTTGCATCAGTCCTTGTATCAGTTCTCATCAGGTATATTAACTCAATGTGCTATCATGTCATATTGACCAACCTACATTTATTTCCAGTGCAACCTTGGGAAGTATAAAAAGAGGAGAATTTTTTATACTCACCATCTCATTAGTTCATTACTACAACTGCAAGTGACAGTAAAAGTAACTTTAATTGAAATTCACAATTTTTCTTTCAATTTTTATTTCAAAAAAAGTTCCCCCTCTTGTTCCACAATGACGACACCCAATCCACCCTCTGGAAGGAAGGAGCGATCCTCCCTCCGCCAAATCGTTAATGAAGTGACCAAAGACAAACTAGCCATGCTGGAAAGCCAGCGAAGACTCCTCAAGGATCACTACTCCTCCATCCTGGGGAAATATGAGAAGCCCGAGAACAAAGCCAGTCTGATTTTCATGAAGGAGATCCTTTCTGCCTTGAAGACATGCCCTCATGGGGACAGTCCAGCCCAAGGCGTCATCCGGGACTTGTCCATCCTTTTCAACTGGATCGACCCGGAAGATCCGGATGCCCATGTCTACTTCGGGAACAAGGAGCTCGTCCAAGAGAAGATCGATGAGCTGATGACCTCCATCAAGAACCAGATTGAGAAGTGCGACTACTCCTGCATGTACGCCGACGCCATGACCCAATACATGGAGAGCTCCAATGAAGTCGTCCAGGAAAGTATTCCAGGGGATGAGGACGAGGATGATGCTGGGGGAGACGCCGTGGACAGGATGATTGAATTCACAAAAGAAGTAATTTCTGCTCCCGACCCGGAAGGCTTCAGCATTGATCAGTTTGAGAAGCTCCTCTCCACTTTGTTCAACATGGACGACCCCTTTGAGAAGAAACAGCTATTGGACATGCGCCAAGCGGTTAAGCAGCAATGTGAGCACTTTATGAATGTAATGGACACGGAAGACTTGAAGCTAACCATCGGAGGGCTCCTCATCGGTGATCCCCTCTCCAAGGACAAGAATGAGACGTTGAAGGAGCTGCGCCAGAATGAAGATGCCTTGGAAGAGGTCTGCACCCTCCTCAACAAGCGGCTGAAGAACTACAAAAGCTGGGAGTGGCCCGAACCAGTCGTGGTTCATTTCAAGAGGACGGTGGATGGGCGGTACAGGGCCTTCATGGATGAGGACATCCTCACCGCCATCTTCCTCCACTATGTTGGTGCCAAGTGGAGCATCTTCTTCAAGCGCCACTTCCTATCCATCTACAACTCCAAGACTTGGAAGCGGGGAACCGGCACCCTGGGGGACCTCTACTATGGGGGTTCCTCGATTGAGGCTTATCGGAGGGAATATCATCAGCGCTCATTCCTCTCCGTCCTCCCAGATGAGATGGATGACCTAGCCCCGGGTTCCATGTACGACGATGAAGATGCTTCAAGGTCGGCAAAGGCCAGGGCTGCTGAGCTGACCCCAACCAAGATCAAGCAGAAGTTGCTTCACATCATCAGCAACGAAGTCCATCTAAACAACATCCTCCGTCCCAAGATGCCCCTCACTGTTGCCCAAACGGATATGAAGTGGTTTGGCCTCTCCCTGGTCCACGAGGTCGTCCTCAGTTTGATGAAGTTCTTCGGGGTAACGGAAGACTGGCTGGGCTTTTTCAAGAAGTTTCTCCAGGCACCATTGAAAGTTGGCTCCCCATCAGCCCCTGTCCAGATCCGCCGGCGAGGGGCACCAATCTGCCACCAGTTGACTAATCTCTTCGGAGAGTCCCTCCTCTTCGCCATGGACCTCTACACAAATCAGAAGTCCGGTCTTTCCGTCTTCCGGATCCATGACGACTTCTGGTTCTGGAGCCACATCCCGGAAAGAATGACCCAAGTTTGGGATGCCATGCTGACCTTCACCAAGCTTGCAGGTCTCGTACTGAACGAAGAGAAAAGCGCTTCCGTCATTTGCAAGTTGGGGAGTGGAGATGGCTCCAACTCCATAATTGGCGGACCGGAGCCCCTCCCACAGGGCCACGTCAAGTTCGGATTTATTGTCCTCCACTCCGACGGGATCTTCAGGATCAGCGACGAGCTCCTCGCCCCCCATGTTAAAGAAATGCACGATTATCTGAAGAAAGCGGACAAGGTCATGAGCTGGGTTCACGCTCACAATAAGTACATCCGCTTCTTTCTCCGGAATTTCGCCGAGCCGGCCTTGACTTTCCAGCGCCAGCACCTGGTCCAGATCATGAAGAAGCTCAGGTGGATTCTGAAGGAAGTCCATCCGGAAACAAATGGGGACGCCGTGGAAGCCCTCAAATTGAAATTCCCGAAGCTGTTCAGGAACAAGCAAGTGCTGGACTCTTGGGTCCACTGGCCGATGGAGTCTGGGGGCCTCAACTTGTATAATCCATTCCTGGATTTGATCCCCCTCCACGAATCATACAAGCTTAAGGAAGACACGGAGAAGAACATTGGTCATCCTGACTCCCGTTTTGGGGAGGTCATCACTCGGGATAAATCCGATTGGGATTACCAAGTTGAGCTGTCCAAGAACAGGAGGGAAAAGGCCCAGAACACTTTGCCTTTACTTGAAGCAAAGGATGAGGCTCCGGATGACACGATTTCCGACGAGGAGACGGATGTTCAGGTGAATCCCACGAATGGTCAGAGGGTAACAAAAAGGATCGGGTTTGAGGAGCGCTGCGAACGTTATCGGGAAACGAGGTGGTCCCACTGGCGTCATCATTATTGCAGGTTGCTGGAGAACCTGGAGCCGATCAAGTCGTTCAATGGGGGGAACTGGAAGGAAAGCTTGTACAGTAGCCAGATTGAGGGGAAGTTGGGGCATAATGAGAAAACCTTTGTTGATGATAAGTTGCTGCCAACGAGCTTGATTAGGGCTATGCAGTCGGAGCGAGTTCATAAAAATTAATTATGTATGTGTATCATAATATGATAACAAGATAACTAAATTAATATAAATTGTTTTGTTTACCTAAATGAAAAAAATTTGTTTTAATATCTGACGTGAGATCATAATCATATAATACTAGTCAAAATGCATTTTCAGAGCAATGATCGTCCAACATATGTCCATAAGTCGACAAAAAACGAGTCAAATGATTAAGTGGCTAAATTATTTATTTATTAAAATTGCACAACTACTTTTAAAAATCCAAACAATGGCCATGTTTCAGCGGAAATGTTTAACCTGTCCTGAACAAGGTTTAAGTGTGGATATATATGCACCGCGAAACACGGTGAATTGTTGCAAACCACCAAACTTACAAATATATTATAATTAATTATCGTCTTAACCTTTATTTTCCAAACCCGTTCAAAAACACAAAACAAAATAATCCTTGTCCTTGATATTAACAAATTTAGTCAGAAAAGATTTATATCGCTAACTCATAGGGGGGAACAACATTTGGAACCGTAATGTGCTTTATAAAATATTGTAGTTTTAATTAGTCTAGAAACATGTACTCTAACAATATTACCATTCTTTTTAAGTTAAGATGGCATAATATATATATTAATTAGGCATACACAAACCAAGAATATAATAATCGGTTAAATATTCAACTTTACACAGAAATTATTAGATTTTATTTAAGTCTGGAATGTATATAACCATAACCAAAAACAGTTTTTTAGTCAATTAATACCAAATCACAAATTAAATTATATATATAGCTAAATCGCTTCGGAAGTGTGAACATGTCATTATACAAATAATTTAGCAATATTAACCACAAATAATAATGTAACAGCTTATATTATTATATACATACCCTAATTGCAAGTTATTGAAAAAAATCTGTATACCAACTTGTTAATTCTTTAAGGAGAAATGAGGTTAAAGTCAGCGTCCATCAGGTAATTATTAGGGTCTGGAAATAAACGAGGAAATACTTTCATTAATGTTACTTTAGTTGGCGTAAAACAAATAACCCGTCGGTCCTCATTTGATTTTATTGTTGTTGTGGTTCCGAATGTGCATTATCAAGCCTCTTTTTTCACTTAGCTCCCTTCCGCAGATTTTGCATTCGTACACTTTTCCTCCGTTATGGGTCCGCATGTGAATTCTCAACTGCACCGAATTCCCAGTAACCTTGTTACACAATTTGCAAATTAACTTCCTCTCATTTGTGTGAACTTGTTGATGAGTCTTTACTTCCTGTGATGTTTTGAAACCCTTCTGACACACTTCACACTTGTGAGCCCTTACATTGGTATGAATTCTCTTAATGTGACTTCTCATGCCGTCCTTCTGATAAAATTGTTTAGAACAAATTGTACATGTATATTGCGGAGAGGATTTATGTAAGTCCATGTGAACACTTAAGGATTGTTTGCACTTGAAACTGTTTCCACAATCCTTGCAACTAAATGGTCTCTCCAAGGAGTGGACAGTTTGATGCAATTTTAGCTCGTACAATGTCATGAACGATTTTTTGCAACTATTACAGTGAAACGGTTTCTCATTCAAGTGGGTAGGAATATGTCTTAAAAGATAACACTTGGTGAAGAATCTCTTGGAGCACAGATCACACTGAAAGTTTCTCTGTCGGCCTGGGTAATGAGTTTCCAAATGGACTTTGAGACCCGCTTTTGTAGGCGATTCATATGGACAAAATTTGCAAAAATTGGGACGCTCGTTAATGTGACCGGATGTGGGTTTCAAGCTGCGAAGGAGATCTAATATGTCTTTCACAAAATAGGCATTGATGTCTACTGTACTTTACTACTTCATGAATGTTCCGGACGTGTTCATTTAGTCCTATTTTTAATTGGAATGTAGCACTGCAAATTCCACACCTGTGGTTTCTTCCTTGAACAGTATGTCGTAGAATATGATTGTTGTAGCTCCTCTTCACAGGAAATGTTTTGTTGCAAAGTTCACATGAGAATTTTTTCACTCCTGAATGTCCCGTAGTACGAGTTGAGGGCGTTACGGGTGCCATTCTTTTTTATTTGAGTTGTTCTTTATCTGGAAAAAGAAAGGGGACAAATTTAGATATAATCCGTTTTACAATGAAATAATTTCGCTGATATTCAAACTAGTTTTAAGTTTATATTTTATAGTAACTTGCCAATTTAATTCAAGAAAGACCTCAAAAAATGACTTATTACATTTAAGACCTATCACACAGCCTTGGAAATAAACAGAAATCCGATAAGAGCACCATGAAAATAAAGGTGATATGTATCTACATGCATAATAATACCATCACATCATCCACAACCTGAACACCGAACAAGGTGATAATTTTCCCTTCGTAATTGCCTATTACGTTGCAAGAGGGATGAAGGCGAAGGGATGAAAGGGCTACATTTGACTTCAATATCAATATATTCTCCGTGACCGTGAAAGAATGCTGCTGATCAAAGTACTTTGTTTTGGCTTTCTTGGTTGCCCTGAAACTGCCTGCAAAGTTGGCTCCTTATAATACTCATGCAAGAATAGAAATCAACTTAAATTACATTTGCCTTACCGATAGTAAGCAAACTATTACTTTTATAATGGTGAATTATAAACAAGATAAATACTTTAAAAAATTATTACAAAACCTCCGAGCATTTTATGATCCGTTGACATTATGGGTGCACGATATCTTACTCATTACTTTCCTGATTTGAATCTATATATTATCATTAGTAATTGATTTTAACTTCAGTTTTCCTTTAAAAAAATAATTTCAATTATAATAATCAACTCACCAACTGACAATTATTATTTTCCAGGTCTAGATTGCATGTCTGAGAGTTCTAATTACAGTTACGATTTAAAAATACTTGTGGGCAATTAATACAAAAATAAATAATTTATTACTAACTAACCTTTTACAACAGGTAGAAAATGTTGAGCTGAAGTATAGCAGACGGTGAAAATGACATTAACCTGTTAATTTAGCAATACAACAATACAATTAAATACTAATAACTTTGTTCCAGCTCCGTAGTAGACTTTTTATTTTTATTTACATTACTTATGGCAACTTGATAATTTAATTCCAGCAACCTTTCTAAAGCAACAACGTCCCTCAAGAAATGAGTGTAAAGACCATATTATGGTATTGCCTATCATCATTGTTATCATATCAGAAGTGCATTAATACAACCTTAACATATAACTATTTACGAACATCATTATTATCATAAATCTACTAATTCCTCCAAATTCCTTCTATCATGGCATTGAAGCCTTCAAAAGCATCATCCAGTTTGAGAATGGACCCCCTTCCAGCTTCGCCCCGTGTATTCTTCAACCATCCGTATTTGGCTCGGTTGAAGCAGCGACGTCCTCCCCCTTTCTTCCAGGGAGAAATGTTCATTTCTTTCAAATTAGGAAGCCTCTCCCAAATGTCTCCATACATGTTCATTTTCCTGAAATGGTGAGGCCGGTGCTTTCCCTCAATTTTGAGGTACTCCAATGAAGGGAAACAGCGCAAGAAGTTGAAATCAATTTCAAATGGCTCTCCATAAATGACGAATGATTTTAGTGAAGGGATGGAGACAGACAAAATAGCCACTGAAGCTGCCTCATATTCTCTTATCTTCTTTATCCTTTCATTCTCAACTAGATTTGGAAACCCTATTCCAGGATTCCAGGGACGCCAAGTGAAGCTATGCAACTTTGGGAATTTCTCAAGCCAGGACACAATGTCCCTTCCAATGACCAACTCTTCCTCATCCTCATCCTCAATCCCAACTTCTAGCTCCAAGATACGAAGTTGGGGTGCCCTGAGATGAGCTAGCATTTGGTTAACTGATGCCTTGCTGTAGAAGTCCCACATGGCCAACTCAGTGAGTTTAGGAAAAGAGTGGAGCTGATCCAGTCCGTCACTTTGGTAATAGTCGTATTGGCTCAACTTCAACCTTTTGAGTGTGGAGGAAAAACCCCGGAGCAGGCATTGGATGAAAGGCGATGTACTTTCGCAGTGTCGGGGAGAGTGTATTTCCAGGGATTCCAATTGGGGGTGACTGGGCGAGGTTTGTTGGTGTGCTTCCAATGCCTCCACGTAACGCGAGCATCTCGTCCGGCTAGCATAATAACCCTCGAATAACTTTAGAGTTATCTTCAATCCACGAAGGTTCGGGAGGAGTGAAACAGCCCGAAATACTATATTGCAGAAATCACCATGAGCAGACCCCCTATCAAAGTCAGAGCCAATGTCGAGAAACCGGATGTGAGCGCTGTTGATGCCAAGAAACGGTAAAGCCTCATCCTTCCAAAATGATCCGCAGTTGGCAGTAGGCATTCTATCCCACTCGGGAAGCAGCATTTGGAAATCGTCATCGTCATCGTCATCATTGGGCATTTCATTGATGTCCGTGTCATTGATTATTACTGACCTTCCGACAAATGGATTCCTCGTGGGCATATGCTTACACATGTCAGCCATGAAGTCGGTGAACATTTCCTTCCTGGTAAAACGTCTCAGTCCTTTAAACCGGGACTCCAAACTGTAATAAGCCTTGGATGCCTCCGGTATCCAGAGTTGTCCGGAGACTGGGCTCTCAAAATCATAGCCACGGTGTTGAGGATGGTTCTCCAAAAAAGTATCCACTCCTCGGTTCCACCTTCGGCTCACTTTTCGGCAAGTTAGGACGTCCTGAGAGTCCAGCCATGGGAAAACATGCGGCATGACCTGGACGAAATTTCAGAAGGAATTCAAACGCAATTTACTAATTCCCTTTTACTAACTTTTTTGAGTCTGGTTGGGGAATCTTACTTTATCAATCAACCACTCGTACCGATTTTTCATCACACGACCATCCAGCATCGGGTAGGTTAGAAAGAAATTAAGGATGTCTTGGGAGTTCATTAGATTCTCCAGAACTCGTTCCCATATCTCAAAAACATTAACATTTAGAATTAAATACCAGTCCAATTAAATAATATATAATTAAATATAATGGTTTCAAATAATAATTAATCTACCTCATCTGGGAGGAGTAAAAAAGGTTCGGACATGACCTCCCTTCGCATGCTCAGGTCACCAAAGTGGCTTCCAAGTTCATCCATTTCCTCCAAAGAGGGACTATTCACCTCCCTCGCGACGGAAATTATCCTTTCTTTATCTCCCGAATAACTGTCCAATTCAAAATCCAACTCTGAACATGGAAATTTTAACTGAGCATTATGGAGAAACCAGATATGCTTTCTTATGCACACAACTAACCCGAGACTATTTAATTTTGAATCATGTAATAGAGCTGACTAAAGAGTCCAATCAATAAGCTCAAGCTTGCACGTGGCTCCTCATGGGGAACATCAAGGAGTTTGAAGTGGATTCTCCACATGTTGAATAACTAGGTTGTTGGCTAGTGGAAGCTTGGGAAAATTAATTTTGCTTGTACAGGACTACTCGTCACTTAATATGATTTTCGAATTCCTACTTGGAACGAGGGATGCGATGGGTCGAGACACTCGAGTCGAGAGCCTTATTATGCAACAATATTAAGTTATAGGTCTTGAGAAGAAGATTTGATGCTCTGAATGGCAACAAGAACGCTTTAAGTGTACTCAATATATGATTTTTTGGTG
This sequence comes from Pseudosinella alba, assembly GCA_034700485.1. Classification (NCBI taxonomy): domain Eukaryota; kingdom Metazoa; phylum Arthropoda; class Collembola; order Entomobryomorpha; family Entomobryidae; genus Pseudosinella; species Pseudosinella alba. The sequence goes on along the minus strand of JAQIXQ010001654.1, from coordinate 2,770 downwards.
ACAATAAAATGTTTAACGATAATAAACTCGCATGTACTCTGCTTACAAAATTGTTGATTTTAATTATAATATGTCTATCAAAATGTGTACCAAGATGGCATACTACATAATAGTATTATATACATATAATATATTTCTAAATTTATCAAATTGACAAACCAAACATAGACAAGCCTTTATGAATGAACTGTTAAAAAATTAACTAATTTTTATTCCTAATCATTCTCTAATTCGATTCATTATACTTATCTGAGAATGTGGAAACTCACTTCCACTCATGGGCAGTTGTACTTGGGGTGGATTTGTTAAGAGAGAAGAACAAGATATACCTATACTCTTTACATGAGTTAATTTGAAAAGGTCAAATAGACCAAAGGGTTAATCCATTGAGAAGATATGTAAAAACTTTGCGATTAGCTACTATTAAGAATTAATTACAAAATTATTTGTATAAATCTGTCTTGTCTTGTCGCATATCCGGAGGATCGACATCGGCATTTCGGTTGCTGCGGAGATCCTTTAGATTATTAAATTAAATCGTTTACAACTAGTAGAAGGAAGATCTTACTTGAAAATTGTAAAATTAAAAATACAGTTACATAAATAAATAAATTTAATACACATAATATATGATATAAATATAACTTATAACTCGCCATAATCGAATGTAGATACCTACACATATCTAAAAATGTCAAAATGTTGAAATTTATCCACTTCATCCTATTCCATTGTCTTGCGAATGGAGCATAGTATTTAGGGAGTAGCGAAACTGAGAAACAATAAAAAAAAATTGATATTGTTTGTCAATCCTTTTTTGCATGGTTCCTAATATTATGCATTTTTAAACTCTGTCCGTTACACAACTCCCTTCTACATATCTTGCATTGATATACTTTCCCTCCGTTATGACCCCTCATGTGAATTCTCAGTTGCGTCTCTGTCCCCGTAACTTTTTTACACAATTTGCAAATAATTTTCTTCGCATTTGTGTGAGCTTGTTGATGATTATTTACTCCGTGTAGGGTTTTGAAATCCTTCTGGCAAACCCCACATTTGTGAGCCCTCTCATTGGTATGAACTCCTTTAATGTGTCTGGTCAAATTCACTTGCTGATTAAACCGTTTTGAGCAAATTGTGCAGGGATATTGCGGATTGGACTTGTGTATGTCCATGTGACCCTTTAAACTACCTTTGAACTTAAAAGCCTTGCCGCATCGTTGGCAGGGGAATGGTCTATCCATGGAGTGTACAATTTGATGGTTTTTTAACTCTCCCGATGTCCGGAAAGATTTCCCGCAATTACAAACATTGGGCTTCTCATTCAAGTGAGTAGAAATGTGTCTTAAAAGATAGGCTTTGGTGAGAAATCTCCTGGAGCACAGGTCACACTGGAAGTTTCTTGAGAATGTTTTCATGCATAGTTTACAAGTGAATCCAATAGTACGAGTTACGGGAGTTATGGGAGCCATTTATTAATGGAACAATTTTAGAAGAAAAAAATCCCTTACATGTAAGAAATTCCCCTTTCCACAACTAGTTTTATTTTTTAAATTTATAGTAAATTGTCAATTTAATTCAGAAAATCTTTCTGCAGCAATGTCCACGAAAAAATAACTTACAATTAGTATTTATTTAAGATACACACAATATTGAAAATAAACAAAATTGTGATCAGAACACAGTGAAAATAATAGTTATACATATCTACAAACATTGCAGCATCACAAAATTCACAACATGAAAACCGAACCATCGAAACTCCCATTCTCATTTTGCTTTCCCATTTCTGCTCAGGAAAAAGTACCCTCAGGTCAAGGAAAAAGTATGATGATGCTTAACATGAATGCATTAACATAAAGCTGCTAGTGTAACTATTACTTTATGAAAGGGATGAAGAGATAAAAGAGCTGATACCCATATCTTGAAACTATTCTACAAATTGAGAGAATGCTCTGCTGAGCAAGTACTTTGTTTGGGCTTTTTTGCTTACCCTGAAACTGAAAATGAGCGCACTATAGGTTACTTACAATAATACTCATACATATAAAAGAATGTGCTTGAGTTGACATCATCCTTTCCATTATTCCCCTGGGACAAACATATCAAATACATTTCAGATGACTAGATAAAAAAGAATTCCGGTCTCCTGAGACTAATAACATTTCAAAATTAATACATTGTCACTGAGGACGACTATTGTCAGCAAAAGCACCCGTGATTGCGGTGCTACTTTACCAATTAAAAAAATATGGAATTCGGGTCAGATCATTTGTGAGTTTTTACTGAGGGGGTTTACTTCAGATGAAATCTTCATTGCTCTTGCAATTTATTTTCATTTATTATTATGAATGGTTTCCATTTCCGACTGACAAAATATGCTTGATATTTTCCTAGATTTCACAAAATTGAAAATACTAAATCACGTGAAGATGCATTTTCTCGCCACCCATATGTCATACTCCCGGTCCCGACAAAGGTAATCAGAAATGTGACTCAAGGTCAAACAATTTTCATAGTTGTTCGAATGAGGAATGGATATGTTAATCTTGAAACAAAATTAATGAAGGAGGACCAACTCAAAGGTTTTATTTTTGCATTTTATTTCGACATTTGCCAAAAGTAACTGAATGATTTGCAACTAGTTTAACTCTGCCTGTGTTATCCTATTATTAGGGAGACTTCGCAACAGATTTTACCAGGGCCGCAATCTGCCCTACCATAGTTAGTCAAACCAGACCAGCACCTTCCTTCAGAGCGGCACCGTCCA
>JAQIXQ010001653.1:0-13517 GCA_034700485.1 Pseudosinella alba | reverse complement strand
GCATTATGGACTGGCCTGCTATTGCTTTACCATTCTAGCCGTGATATAGCTATAGTAGCTATATTCTGCGGCTGACTATATGGAATAAAAGCAAAGCCACAAAAACCTTGAAGCCACTGACCAACTGAAATGGATTTTCTTTTTACGCAAATTCTTTGATTATTTTCTTGTTTCAGCTAACTAATAATACGATGACAAGATTTTTGGAAACAGTATATGCTGAGCTGGTGTATATTTGTCCGTCTTTCATTGTCGGGAAACCTCAAATATTCAGGTAGCTAGTTTACGTTACTGCCAGTGGCGCTAGGTACCTTCCTCAGAAAATTCAGAAGTGGGCGCCTTCATGTAAGTATAGTTAACTCAGAACATGTGCAATCACTGCAGGCATGCATTGGCGCAGCATAAATATGAATTTCAATATCAACATTGCAGCCTCCTTAATAGGGTACCTTTACATTTACACTCGTCAATCACGATCCTATATCAATCGTATCAACTATCAATCAATAATAAATGTAATCACAGCTCTTCCCCGGCTAAACGTCACACCAAATCAAATTCACTTATGCAAAGTAACTTTGTGCTCGATTAGTTCTCGCATGATTCACATTTACGTAGTCAGGTATCCCTTTTAGTAATTTTTTACTTCACATGAACAGATATTTATTTAATCAAGCAAATACAAATACCTCTGAACAGCATCAATGTTTTTTATTCCTCCTCATCGTCATTTACACACGATTGTATTTGTATTATTTTTTTTTGAATAAATTGACGGGCAAAACTTTGGCAATATCTATAAGTTTTTCTGGCCATCAGAAGTGACTTTCTTGCAAGATTGTAAACGATGTATGTATATGAATTGATGTAAATCTGCGCTCACATATCTCTACCATGGTAAATGCAACTGCGAGTTTTCTTCTTCAAAAACTACAATGAGGATGACGAAGATGGACAGACAAGCGAGTGAGTGGGTAAGTACCTAGCTAGAAAATCAACTTTCAAGCAGAACTTCACAACCATCATCAGATCATCATTATCAGCAACATTTGAATGCAAAATAAAAAAAAATTTATAAAAACGCTTCATTCAGACTTTAGTAGGTATTGTTTTCTTATTGCATATATCTCATCATCATCAACCTCATCTACAATTTTAAGCGTAAGGGAAACTTGATTTTTTTTGATAATTTCATGATTCATGAATCCTTTCCTTCCATTTCCATACCACACCACACGACGACCATCAAAAGTAACCAATCAACCAGTAGCCTACTCTACTCAACCAAATATTTTTTGGCAACGTGATACGATGCGAGGTGAAGCAACGTGAGCAGTGTGAGTTAAAATTATGTAGCGAAAATTATGCTGTTTGACTGATGTGCATTTCGAGGGAGCCATTATGGCTTCTCATATTTATGAATTTGCATTTTTACATGGAGGATAGATACCTGACTGATTTTAGGCTTGCAATGGAATGGAATTAATTTTTTTGCAATGTTGCCTAACGAAGAGGAAGCTTACTTGAACCTGAAAAGCATTAGGCGCTATTTTTTTATTTAGTCTGCTACGTGTGCAATTGCAAATGCTCGTATGAAATGAGTACTCCACTAATGAAATGGGGTTTTGATTTGATGGACAAAGTTACGTGCTAACCTGAGAGAATCCTTAGAATAGTAGAACTGACCGTTCACTTTAAATAGCGGGCTCATAGTCAAGATTAGTCATAAAATAAAGCCTCTCTTTTTTGGAAATTGTTTCTCGTCTTGCCTTTCTTGCAGCGGTTTCTTGCGAGCTCCGGTTGAGAGATAACTGCTGTGTTTCAATTTTGTATCATTTACTCATTTATTGTTTATATTGTTATCCTTTACACTGTATCATTTACTTGAATTGCTGTGACATGTACGGACAAGCCGAAGGACTTGTAAATAAACACAGACATAATTATTCTCACGCAGAGCTGGAGGAAAAATAGTTTACCTGCTACCAGCGATATGTACTCTTATTCACAAAGTGTTACCTTATTAATCAATATTGGGAAGGAAATATAGCTTCCTGAAATGCTAAGGAATATAGGACTTTGTTTGAGTCATTCTAAAGTGAATGAAAAATTGAGAAACTTATTAGTCTTTTTATCCGATCTTCAGAAATTTAATTCAATTTAAAACATTTTCATGCGACCCAAGACTAAAGACTCCAGAGTGCCAACGAGCAGTTTACAACATCAACATGTGGGTATAGTAGCGTGTTACTTCTTTCAGCTCCCATAATAATTGCATGTTATGCTATCCAAGTACACTTCTATTGGCATGAATAATCAATATAATCATCGCCATTGAAAACAATATAATATTTCTGTGAATTCGTACAACGCAAAATACTAAACCACAAGAACATTACTTTACACGGCTTACGTAGAATTTTCTGAATGATGCGGATTGGATTGAACTCCTTATTGAGAATCGATGCTTAAAGTGTAATTTACTTCTTCATTCTTTATCTACATCCCTTCCATAAATACAGAAGTTATATTAGCACATTAAAACCAGCCTTGACGTATTGCCTTCCTTCGACTTTGGATTTTTATCGTAGCTCACTTCGCTTATTGCATACTCCTCAATGGTTATCCTTCCATTACAAATGGGATATTGCCAAATTATATGGTAGATTTACGTCTGTTTGGAGATGCCTTGAAAAATTCAAAGAACATGACCAGCGAGAGATCTTCATACAATGATAGATTTTTTTTATGTTAAATAATTATCGTCTATTAACCAGAATATAAGTACCCCAGAGTAAATTTTTTATGGGATCATTTTTTGTTATTCTTAAACTTAAAAAGTCTCTTATGTAATTTAATCTTAATAGGTAGTTAGTTTCAATTCATAAAAGGGAAGACTACCTTTTTACTTCTAAATAGCTGTGATTTGAGTAGCCAATGAAATAAAAACTGGTAGTTTAGTTTGAACTATTGGAATTGTGGAGAATCAATATCAGATCGGTAGGTAGGGACAAATAGAGCCATCCACAAACGCTAATGTATACATGAAAGGGAAAATATGACCGCATAAAGTAGACGAATCAAGAGTCGAATTGCAGAAAACTACTCTCGATCATTGACGAGCACGACATGCTTACAAACAACGGTTTGGATGGAGCAAAGATCAGCAGTGCTTAATTTACCTACGCTCTCCCTTACTGATTGATATCGTTCATAAAACCATTTTCTAAAAAAATTACCAAAGCATTCCATTTTATGCGACAGATGTGTGAAGGCGTTGATAGCGTCCAGGCGATTGTTTTGTAGACATGTACTCCTGTCAAATATTGTGTGGGTGGACCAAAGTCTTGCCAAGCTATATCTATCTAAACCAGACACCAAATGAACTGGAATGAACCATCCCTACCTATACTGCTGTTAAAAATCTTCAGTAAAACCTATTTACTAACTAAATGGTAACAACTTGGGACAGCAAACACGCAGTTTTACATCTATATACATCCAAGATAAAAACTAGAGACAAGTCCCATGGGACTCCCACCCAGGTGATATTCCGAATTGGAAAAGGGCGTATCTGACAGACTGTTTTACATTTCATATTTCTTTTCAAATATACATACGTACATTCTTCGCTTTCGCTTACTATTCCGGGAGTTCATTGAATTGACGTAATCCCATTTACATAGGTAAGGCTATGCAAAGAGCAAGAATGGACTCCGTGGTATCTACCAGTATATGAAATTCTGTAGGTAATGTAAAGACGAGCAAAACGACGTTTTTCATATCACTATTGATTATTAAATAGCATTAATATTTATATCATCCTTTCGTCTCATTACATAAATGGCATCGGGCATATATAGGCAAAATATCATATCATATATTGACGTTTCACTAGTTGTCCTTTGCCTTTCAATTTATTGACACTGACTGGTGAATAGTGAATAGCCACGACACGACATACGTCTCCCTGTCGTAATGCTTCCCTGTAAAAGATTTATGTATTTTTCACCCCCTTTAACCCTTGACTTTTCTTTTTATGACCCAGCTGGAGGACGGCCTTTGGCACGAGAGCTACAGACAAAACACTCCGCCAATGTCATGTGGTGTTGGAATAGTGACGTAATGCCCGAGATGTCAGTCTTCAAAAGGTCCTCCTTTCAGTTCAGCTGAAACACGTAAATGAAAAGAAACTGAAATGGGCCTATTTATTGTTAGAGAAAGATAAAAAGGAAAGTAATTTTGAATTGATGATTGTGAGTATGCATAACCGATGGAGAAATGATGCTGTCGTAAGTCGCAATCCTGTTTTAAATGCTTGTTCGGTTCTTTAGGGACGAGCCCCTGCTATTTTATTATAACGGCTCACTTGAAAGGGTACAGAGTACAAAACGGTTCATTGTTGGCACTGTGTAATATGAGCTTGAACTTCCGCTCTTCAGTCTTCAACCCATTCGATGTGGGGGAGTTGGAGGAGGTGGGTTTTATGGACTTTAAAAATGCTCGGTTAAAAAATATGTAAGTATTTGTGCATGCTTATTGAACCCGAGCCTTCGTTTTAAGTGCCATTTGTAGTGATTTTAAAAATGAATGACCCTTTCTTTCACAAGGCACGAGCTCAAAAGTAATCCAAAAATTGTACATCAAGGAGGATAGCTCATTGACTGGGTCTAGTGTGATGACATGACGTGACTTCTCAACTTACGATTAGAACTTAAAGTGCTCATAAATTCTTACGGAGCTGAAAGGGTAGTATGTTTTACGAATTAGTATCAATTTCAGTTTCAGCTCCGCTCCTATCATTCGTTGTAAACGAATTTATTTATTTATTTTATTCGCAAAATAACTTTAACATTTTATCATCGACAAGGAAAAACAAATCAAAATTTATTTGTCTGCTCACTCGAATAATGTAGTAATGTTGGAATCAATCTGCAAAGGTTATTAAACAAATGAAACGGATCGTATATATGTCCTTTTTTACAAAACAAAAATATATCGAATGTTTTGTACATGACTGGGTGAATGAGAACCAAAACTAAAATGTATTATATCGCCATCCCCTTTAAATAAAGAGTGGGGGACTGTGTGGGCTCGAAACTGAGTCTCACAATCTTATCTACATTTCGGATCAAGTCAGGATCTTCTTTGTAAGGGATAAAGTGCAACCGCCAGCAGTCAGTATTATCAGGACATGGATCATTTGCTGATGCCATCTATCCAAGTAGTCCAAACATGCTCATTCATTCATCATCTTATCATCTAAAATGCTAACGCTTGAATCCATTCTAATCAGTATGAAACGTCAAGATCATCTTTACTCACTTCTTTGTTGAACATCACAGGGTATTAGGAAGGAACATCCAAGACAATACTGATTTAATTGCACTCCCCTGGTGTAATTACATATTAGAAAAACAAGACGTTACCTAAGCTTAAAAACCAATGTTTTTCATTTCTCAATGAATGGGCTCTGTCTCCGTCGATGAATTGAACAGTCCCCTGCTGAAAAAGAAAAGAGGAAGACATAAAAAATATTTTTATAATCATGAATGGTTACGGCTTACATACGCACTGCATGCTCATTTTTATTAGCCTGTATTTACGTGAAAAATATATTTTTCACATTGAGAAAATTTGTTGTTTTTTTGCTGGGCTTTATGAGCTTTGTTTTAAAGATTATGTACAGTCTGCATATAATAAGCTTCACGAAAAAAATGGCGACATGTTCCTAGACCTGGTCGTCATAAAAAAACTGCAAGATTTTTCTCAATGATTGCGCTTTTTCCTCTTCGAAATGCGAGACTTCATTCTTAAGCTTAAAAACATTAAATCTCAGTTCACATCCCATCCCCCAGCATTTTTTAGGAGTATAGGACAGTCAACCTATGAATTTGCTATAGGCATAAAAAAAATCCTCACCGGTTGAAATGAATAAAACTTTCAATGGGGATGAAAATGGATGGGCTTTACTTCTTATGAGATGACCGGGACAAGCTTTTTTAAGACCCATTTTACTGCTCAGCAGGGTCCGTCACGAGGCAAAAAGATACGGCACAACATAGAGTAAAATTTTTGGCGGGAAATTTTTGTGAATGAACAGTGACGTCATTTCATTCATAAAAATTTCCCGCACAAAATTTTTCTCTATGTTGTGCCGTATCTTTTTGCCTCGTGACGGACCCTGCTGCTCAGGTACATTGCCATTTTTTGTCATCTTGTTGTAAGGTATTCACATTCACAAAAATGTGAGGGAGATGGGAAAGAGTTAGTGAACAAGACTGGATCTTTAAAGGCTGCTGTTATCTCCGTTTTATAGCTGGGGAATGATGCATGTAGTAATTATACTTTGTCTGTCTTATACCTTCATTTCTACTGAACAAGGGAAGAGAAAAGAAGCTCAAACTGCTTATGCATGTTCTCAGGATTGAGAGGGATGAGCTGATGATGATGCAGTGCTTATGAATGAACTTCGAAATCTATTATCATTGCTCCTCTATTATGAGGCTGGTGATTGTATCCGAAAGGAAAACAAACGACGAGTCAGTGGTGATGATTATAATATGGTCATATACTCATCACATCGTCGTAAAGTAGGTAGTAGGTAATCATAATCTTCTTTAGTCTTTAGTCTTCGGAGCCACTATTTCAAAGCCTTTTGGCTCATCCTGAAGAAATGTGCCTTTTCTGGTGGGAACCGTCAGGATGATGATGATGCGGATGATCTGTTCCTATTAGTTAGTCAAAGTGAATGTGACGCTGACGCTACAAAAAAAAAATGTTTGATTGTTGCTGACAAAACAAATATTATGAAGAACAAGGACAGTTCCGACAGTTTGCAAAGATTATAAATTGAAACAAGCGTTAAAAGCGACAAGAGATTTTCGTAAGAAGTCATTGATGTCCCATGACCATCCAGTGTTGATTTAATGCCTCTGATATGTGAGGTTAAATTTATTTATTTGCTCAAGAAGGATGAGGATGAGAAAGTTTAGAAGTTCTTATTCAATAATGTAAGTCTGCACACACGCACGCATGTTACCCATAAATCATCCCCATTTCACATTCTTCCATTGGCCGAAAGCCAAGTAAAAAGGACGACATAAAAAAATACAACTATTATAGGCTTGGCTCGTGGTACTATAACTTGACAGAGGAAAACTAGACGTTTATAGGCTTTTGCAATAAATAATGTAATGGCATGGGTATGCTTGGATTGAATGACTTTGGGAAGGAAAGGACTTTTCTTTCTCCTTCCCTAGTTGTTAGGTATTGGCTATAAACTGACCAGCAATGACAATGCTTGAAAAGGCGTTTTAATGTTTGCCATGTCCTTATCTACACTTTTATTGCCCGCGTTATAGCACTGTGCTTAGCTCTGTTGTGTCCATATATATTCTATATGGACGTGTTTTCAGAATGTTGAGCTACTTTGGGAATTCTTCTTTGTTCATTACAACTAGGATGAAAGACTACAAAAGGCGATGTTGGTAAGTAATGATGGCCAAAATAATACAAATAAGTTCATTCTTCTGATTGTGAGCAACTTACTTGGAAAAGGCGTTCGGGGCTATTGCTGTTTTTAGCTAATCTAAAACGTAAGTTTAACCAGGTTCGATCCATAATGTTCATTCAATGCCACAATACAATATACAAATGGAATATTTTAATGGAATAAAATAGTTGGATTTATTTTAACTTGCTCATCCAAACTTGTTGTGGCTGGTTGGTTGTAAAAAGTACCGGATTTCTTAAGAGCTAGTTTTTTAACCCTTTCATATACAGGAGCTTACCAAGATATTTTGGACAGCCCATAGTAACCCCCAATCGGGTCATGCGACCGACTTTGGGGTCAACTGAGCATCACAATCTGTACTGCAATGTCTCCTCTACCACCTATCACTTTGCGCTACCCCCAACTCCCAAGGATGACAAAGATATTCAAATTTTAGTAAAATTCGTATGGTAACCCATTTTCCAGACAGAAAATACCCAACAGGGCTCTGTTTAGCATGGTCTGGCATGATTTATTCATGTCATATTAATTGCTTTGGCTAAACATACTTAAAATAATGGTTCCCGAACAAAATGCGAAGTCTTTTCTCTTATCGAGGTGTAAATATTCCATTCTAACTAGACACGTTAAAATCTAGAATTGAGGCAATTTAAAAAGAGTGAAAATAGCGATAACTGATTTGCAAAAAGAGATAATTTTGCTGATCTCTCAGGTACGAGAGGTTTAGGCATGTACCCGACTTGATATTTCCATTGACGAACCTTCAAACAAAAGAGTTTACTTGAGATGAATCTATCACGGTGGGCCAGTTTAGAAGGGCCCAAGCGGGCAAATTCCGACTGGAAAAGGGGTTACCATACGAGTTTCACTCAAATTTGAATATCTTTGTCCTCTTTGGGAGTTGGGGGTAGCGCAAAGTGGTAGGTGGTAGAGGAGACATTGCAGTACAGATCGTAATGCTCCGTTGACCCTAAAGTTGGTCGCATGACCCGATTGGGGGTTACTATGGGCTGTCCAAAATATCTTGGTAAGCTCTGTATTCGATTTTTCAAAAATAAAAAAATACCAACACAAAGCATTTTATTTTCCAAGTGAAACTTACTTTATTAAATTATCGGAAACAGTTATTTTATTCGAACGGTATAGTACAAAATCGATGAAAAGGATGGCAATATGAATATAGGTACTAATAGAACTTATAACAGAGATAGCATATCTATTTAGCTACTATATATTGCGTATTACTATTCATGCTCTTTAGAAGATGAAGAATATAACGTTATATATGGGGGTATATATTATTGCATATTCAGTTACCTGTTAGCTTGTAGATGTTTGTTTTATCTATCGCTAACAAGTTGATTTACTTAAAAGCTCTCGCAAGTAGGAAAATGCTCTCTAAATATTATTTCCCACGCACGGAAATCCTTAAACCATTAAAGTAAATGAGATTGCTACTTTTTCCATTGAGTGATTTGGAGAAAATAAAATTTGTCTTCGCGAGACCCGATTGCCCATTAGTAGAAGAGAGAAATTCAATATTATTTATTTTATGAAAGTACTCGAGTTGTGCTCCTATTATTTTCTCGATTCATTGGAGCTTTCCTATTAATGTAATGAAAATTGGGTAGCAAATTGAACTTCATGTGTTGACTCTCAATAGAAATCGTTTTAGTCGTGAACAACAATTTTCAAATCTTTTCAAGGCTTCAGATAAAAATAAAGTTACGGACAGGGACAGGACAACCAAAAGGGAAAAAATTGTCCAATGAACTATTTATGCATGAAAAATGTGGGTTGAATTTAAGTCGAGAAACTGCTATTTTGCGCAATAAGCCAATTAGGCATACTGTAGTTATTTAGAAAATTATGCAAACTTTTAAAAAATGTTTTAAATTTTGACCAACCAAAATTTTTATTCTGATCAAATTATTATTACTTCTGGGACAGCTATGTCAATCACCCGATTTTTGGGCATTTTCCTAATTTGCCGTCATTTGGAGAAGAGCAATTTAATATTACCAGAAGTGGGCTATTCGACGACCTCAAAAAATAGTAAATTATTTTCATACTAAGCCTTCACTGGCATTAGACAAAAACTAATTTCCATTTTCATAGCTCAGCGTTACATTTTTTAACAAAAGCGGAATTACTTTGGCCTTGGCTGTCCGCGAGTGATAAGAAATTTGTCTGGAGTTATGTCATCCTTAAATTTTTTAATTTGAATTTTTACATGTTTGTTCAAAATTACATTAACTAAATTAAATTGCTTCTTTGCTATCTCGTTCAGTAGAGCAACTCACCAATTTAAAAAATTAGAATGGGCTATTTAAAGGTAATTTTCATACATACCTAAGTAGTACTTATTAGAAAACCATTCAATAGCAACTCCAAATTATCCGACAATTTCCCACTTTTATGCTCCAGTCGACAGGATTAACAATACACAAATCATTTTTCAATTGATTCCCACCCCTAAAAAGCACCGGTTTTTATTTTCGTAAAGTGCACAGTAGCTGTTAACAATGAAAGTGCTATCACTGCTGCTTACTGTTTCAGTCAGTAATAAATTGTGGATAGGAAATTATTCCCAGGGGACTGTTAACGTCAGGCGGATACCACTTACCACATTTTATATTTCAGCTGACCTTTAACGATTAATTGCTACTTCAATTTATATCATTATTTGCTGGAGAAATTGAGAAAAAGAATTTAGTATTTAAAAGGATACAATGTATGGGTAACTGTTAGTGAAGAACAACCCTTACCTTATGTAGGTAGGCAAAAAATGGAATGGATGTCTTTAAATAGTTTTTAAGGTTCGATTTCCTTCCTCTGCGAGGTTGCGACCTGCTCATTTTAGCCCACAGCAAAATCATGCAGCTCAGATGAAAAAAGTTCTTTTTGTCTTATACTCCACCTGGTTCTGTAGTTTGTATTTATTGTCCAATAGTCCAATTCAGTAGTTTGTATTTATTGGGATAGGCCAGCTTGGATGCCTCTGCATGACAAAGGACGATAAATTTTGTGGAAATAAAAAAGCTCTTCCTTGTTTTTCTGCCTCCAGCCTTAATTTACCGTTACCCCACGAATGAACATCAACCAAACTTTATATACCTATATATGTATTATTATATTTAGCATGGGCATAAGACCAACGCTTGGGGTGAAAAGAATCAATCGGTTCTGTGAACTATACAAGTCACGGAACCGGTGAATGAACATTTCCACCAAAACATGGATTAGTTTTTGGGAAACTTTGTGAAAACTTCATGTTTCCCGAACGTATATCATATTCATTGTTTTATTATGCTACCCACCCCCAATCCAATCCAATAAGGGATGTAAAAGTGGCGGCGATGACGGAAGAGGTTGATGGAAGCTCATAATCTGTAATCTAACTGGAGTACCAAAGAATTGAAAGGGTCCCTAAAATAACAAATGGCTGCACAAGTCGGAACCGTTTTTTCGGTTTTCATCAAACCAAGGCTCATGTTATAAAAATATGGATGTGTTTTGTTTACTCAAATTGAGTGACTGCCGATGAATGAGAACTTAGATTAAGGACTAAATCTGTAGTAAAACTTCATTTTGGGTTTACAAAATGCCGCAAGAACCCATGTATATCCGTCAAAAGAAACATCCAAATATTGCTTGCACTCATGCTCATATTATTATGTAATCATTTTACTGGGACGGGCTCATTAAACTCTTTTCATACTTCAATAAAACAAAGTGCTATTTGTTGCTTTCTTTTGATGATTTCTTCCAAAAATAAAAAAACGTTTTTATTGCCAATTACCCTTTCATTGCCCAGTACCGTCTTGGGGCTCTCCCTTGAGAATTTTAAATCCGTATTTCAATGTGAAGTAAGTTCAATCCAAATTGTTTCGTAGTCGGCAGTATGTAAGTTAATTTTACGAAGGTTTATGACTTTTGCCACTTACTTCTTCTTCGTCCTATCCCTAAAAGTTTTATTTTTCATGATTTTCACTTTGATGTCCGCATCTAACCTTTACATATATCAGGACGAATTGTAGGAATGAATTTGTTCTGATAATAACTGAAATCAGTCGGCATTTATGATTCTTGGACTGATAAAACAAGAGTAATATCGCGGCATATGGTTATGCGTCTCGGAATATGGATAAATCAAAGAAAGTGGAGCGCGGATAAATAGTTGAACCAAATACCAATTAATAATTTGAAGAACTGAAGAATATTTTTGACAAAGACAAACGACTAAATGTCCCATCGTTACTCAGCTTACTTTAATAGTATTTTCCTTTTAGGGCAATGTTTTTGCAACTGCAATTTGTAATGCAGAAGTACAATGTGTATTTATCATCCAACACAAACCACTTGTCACGCAGCTTGATTCTCATATATTTGTCCCATTTGATTTTTGAAACATAATTATCCCTTCACTTATCATAAACTACTTAATTTCACAAAAATTCAGACCCCACCTCATCAAGTAAAAACAATGAAAAACAAATTCATCATAAAATTTCATATATTCAAAGTATTAAATTGGCGTGAATAAATACATAGACTATTTAATCCTTTCTCCATATAAGTTGGGATCATGATGCTGATGAACAGTAGCCACTCTAAAAAATTTCCGGACAACAATCAAATTAAAGTGGCTTTTTTTCATTTATATATCATGTGCATATATTCGTAACAGTAACTAATTCAGGGCATCATCATTCTCTCCAGGTAAATCAAGTCCCTTCCAATGTTCCAATGCACAAGTAGATAAGTAAACTGCATGTAAGATTATTCATTCATAACACTTGTGAGTGGGAAAGAACGGAGATCTATAACGTTTGATTAGGTCCATATCATTAATTCACATCTTCATTATTATTATTACCCCCATGATCATCTCATCAAAAAAATAAAGAACAATACAGCAATAAGCAAAGTTAAGTGAAAAGCAGAGGGAGACCAACATCATGTAATGCAGCAAATGCAAGCCAAAGCATCAAAAAATGAAAAAAAGAGACAGAACAATTAGAAGATAAAAGGAGAGAGAGAGAGATACGGGCATAAATAAATGTGGGAGATCTGCAGGGGATATGATAGGAAATGTGAAAGGAAAAGAGCGAATGGGTAACACTGGTAGCAGCTTAGCTTTCACATAATATTACGTAGCTAATGAGTTAGAATAATCATAATAATAATGATATATGCATGGTTTTTTTCATGTTACTCCGAGACGGCCTTTACAGTCCTAATTAACATTGGCGAAATATGTGGGGAGAGAGGGCGAGAATAAAAAAATAAAAAGTTCCGGAGAAGAAGAACGCTGAGAGTTTAGTTGGGATTGGGGAAGGAACATGCTTCTGCTCGTAATTCATGATAGAATGAAAAGGTAACAATGGTTAATAAGAAAGTAAGTAGCAAAAATGAGCAACAGCATTTTTGAAGCTTTTATAGCATAATTTTATTATATTTTTATACTACCCCTTCTTGCCAGTTCTTGGTTGTTCTTATGGAGTAGATGCAGGAGTCAATGCCTGGCTGGAAGGCAGACGGCGCCATTCATTTGACCGTGCGGCTGATAATTTCAGGTTGAACTGTAGAAAAATTGGAGGGCTTGTAATTGTTGGGTCCGTTCCGTTTCTCGAGTTCTTCCTATGCATGCTCAAGGGCTGTGTGTGTTGTGTGAGGAGATGGAGAGAGTAGCTCTGAGTTTCACTGACGACCACTGCACTCCTTATGGCTGACTTGACTTCGGAAAGAGATTTACAAAAACTGGTAAGTGCAGAGCAAAATTTGAAGTTTGCTGGTTGAATGTTGCTATTGTTGCAGAAGTGGCTGGGAAAGCGCTGGCCTGGGTAGAGTGAGTGCTAGAAAACACGTAATAATTATGAATATGTATATAGTGCAGTCGCACATCATCTCGTTTATATTACACTAGAAGGGGGCCAGGCGGAAATTCCGCCTAATCTAGAGAGTAAAATGCTGTAGCATAATAGTTAGCGAAAACCCA
>JAQIXQ010001652.1:0-13518 GCA_034700485.1 Pseudosinella alba | reverse complement strand
TTTCATGTTGTATTTATATAGTTGGATTTTGATGATTAATGATGTGATGCAAGTATTTATATGCACATATTTTAAAACATTCCAAATAATTAAATGAAAACCTGATGATGATCAAGACTGCCTTGTAATAATGGATTTTGAGCTTTGGTCGGTTTGGAATTTGGATGACAGACAAATCAAGCAATATTAATAAAAACGAATACTATTTAACTAATATCGTATTAAAACTACGGGATAAAAATAATTTCTGAGTAATAAAATAATTTCTAGTAATAAGGTAAAGTTCGAATAGGTCATTGAGTCATTGCTCAATTTGATATTAATTTTGTCCCCAGCTTCCATTATCTTTATAGTTCATAAATTATTCGAGCAATAAGTATGGAAAACGACCACACTTTGTTGAAACTAGGGATGCCGCGTTTAACGTTTATTCGTTTACTAAACGTTTACTAAACGTTTACTTGGGTCGTTTAGTTTACGTTTAGTTTACGATTACTTCACGTTTAGTAAACGTAAACGTAAACTAAACGACACAAGTAAACGTTTACTAAACGTTTACTAAACGTTTAGTAATTATAATTTTTTGGGTGCTGATTCTTAATGGTTGGTAGACGTTTAGTAAGTTTAGTAAACACTAAACGTTTAGTAAACGTTTACCTACCTTTAAAAATTCGCGCAAAAAATTTGAAATTGGTAAACGTTTACTAAACGTTTACTAAACGTAAACTTGGCTAAACTAAACGAAACCGTTTACGTTTACCATTATAATGAGTAAACTCGTTTAGTTTGTAACCGTGAAAGTTTAGTGCTAAACTAAACGCGTTTAGTAAACGTTTACCACTAAACGGCAACCCTAAATTTTACAACATGCCAATGCGAAATGGCCCACATGACAAATTGTCAGATTACAAGAAGTTCAAAATGTCAAGAAAGGTCATAAACCTGTTCTGGATATTTATTATGATTGATCAGTTACATTTAAAATAAAATTTAAAAATCGTTGAATAGTTTTCAGTAAAATATGCGGAACATTTAATAATATTTGAGGGGAATTAAACACATACCTATTTACCAATATAAATTTTAAAGTTACATGTTTGAAAGGATGAATCCTTTGGAATTAAGGAAAGTAATTATTCTATTGGATGATAGGGTTGCATTGTTAAAAAAACTGTAGTACTTAACGTCTGGCGACACTGATTCTTCTGGAACACCGTTGGACATCAAAAGGAGCAAAGTTTTGCTGTAGATCCTCACATGCTGTTGAGCAAGTTGAAATGGGGTTACCTCATCCCCCACCCGTCCCCCTTTGGCATTAAACAGCCACCCATGCCCTTTCATAATCAGGTACTCTGCCACCCCATGAAATTTCTCTGATGATGGAATCAACTTTAACGGGCTGATCGGCCTGACAAATTGGTGGAGGAATGTGTAATTCCTGGAAGTCCTCGTATTGACATCCGCCCCGTTATCAACAAGCATCCTTATGATTTCCAAGCTAGTTCCCGCAGTCACCTCAAGTATGGGCTTGTCCGCTGAGTTCACATCCGCCACATTTTCAATTAGGAACTTGACAGCACGATCATTTCCACGTAAAACTGCCAGATAGAGCAGAGTTCTCCCACCATACTCGAATTCCCCCTGATAATTCAAATCCCCTCCATAGCCAATGCACTCCCGAGCAAAGTAATTGAATCCATCCACGTTCCCCTTGGCCACCAGGTGGACCAACGCCAAATTGGCCAGGGCCGGCGTCCACTCCACATCCGTCTTATTCCTGAGCAGCCTAATTGTCTCCCAGTCCACTACGTCACCCTTATCCCGACTGGACTCCAACGCAACTTGGAAGGGTGTCTTCCCCATTTTATTTAAAATGTTCGGATTGGCTCCATTGTCAATGAGTATCTTTGCAACCAGGAAGTACTCCTCCCGACCCCAATATCCCTCCACAGCCTTATGGAGTGGACTATTCCCCTTTTCATCCACCCCATTCACATTCACCCCGAGAGAGGTCAGCAACTTAACCCTTGGAGTAAATCTGGTAGCCGAAGCAAAATGGAGCTGATCCAGTCCCTCCATAAAGGTCCCTCCCAAGCCATGTAAGAACATCCCAGTTTTATAGTTAGCCCTACCCCGGATTGCCGAGTCCAAAGGGGTCCACCCATTCCCATCCCGGACGTTCAAGTCAAACAGTCCGGTCCCAAGTAGAAACTCTGTCATGGCAAACCTCCCCATCCTCCCAGCCAGGTGGAGAAGGGTCCTACGCTCCCTATCCTTGACCCTTAAATCGCCCCCAAATTCAACCAGCTTCTTGATTGTGGCTACACTTCGCCCGGAATATATAGCCAGGCCGAGGATTGAGCATCCTCTACCCTCCAAGTCACACCATAGCAGGCCATCGTGCTTGAATTCAAACTCGGCACCAACCTGGTTAAACCTCACGAGTGTTTCCGATTTGGGTTCAAGATACCTCAACAGACTGGGCAGTGGCTTCTCCCAATTGTCATTCCTTTCTTCAACCAATTTTCGCAGCTGTTCGTCCGGAATGCTCAT
This sequence comes from Pseudosinella alba, assembly GCA_034700485.1. Taxonomy (NCBI): domain Eukaryota; kingdom Metazoa; phylum Arthropoda; class Collembola; order Entomobryomorpha; family Entomobryidae; genus Pseudosinella; species Pseudosinella alba. Next base: position 10,965 of record JAQIXQ010001652.1, on the reverse strand, counting down.
GACAAGGGTGTGGTAGTCCTCCGCTGACATTTGGCTAAAAGCGTCAACGTGGAGGATTGTATTCTTCCTCCTATCATGACCACCGTGTCTAGCAAATACATTTGCTCCCAGACGTACCAGTTCTGCTTGAAGTTGAACATGAATCTGCTCAGCGTGAATGGGGGTACTCCCATACCAATGTTTATCCTTCTCCTCAAGCAGCTTCCCATTAATACCTAGGAGCAATCTGATTATTCCCACTTTTCCCTTGATGACCTCGTCAGAGTCCTCTTTCGAGTTTACAAGACAATCAAAGAAAATGTCCTTGGACCCGTCGCTATTAATTATATCGAGTAGCTGTGGATCCGCCAGGAGGTATTCCAGAATGAGGTGGTTCCCCCTTCGTACCCCGGCATGGATGACTTTGCTGTCAGTTCCAGCTTCAAAGTTGTGATGTGTCTTAAATCGGGCAAGCACAAGTTTGACAAAATCCAAACTGGAATGTGAAACTGCCAGAATGAGCAAATCACTGTCAAAAATGGATCTGGAGCTATTCTCAAATGGAGCAAGTCGATCAAATTGGTTAAATATTCTGATCGAATCCCAGTTCACGCATGCATGGGCCATTTTCCGACTGTACGCCTCTGCTTGGGTGGATGTTGATGTGGCGTTCCCATAAAATATGAAATGGTCACCTAGACTCTCTTCAAGGAAATAGGCTATTCCCGGGAATTTGAATTGAAATGAGTTGATCCCCTCCCCAGAATAATTACTGATGGGGAACACATAATTGTGTCGGGTCAGCAATGGCCCATTAATGATAAAATCGACCCAGTCACTTCCATCTAAGTCAACCCCACCAATCGAGCTTTTTTCTAGAATGAATCGAGCAATGAAATAGTCAGCAATCGTATCCTCCATAATAGACCTGTTGGGGCATTCGGTCACGTTGACAATTCCAACTTTTACTATCTCATTCAGACTCAAAGTTCCCAAGGACCCCTTTATAATGTCAAATTGCCCGGGAAACGGTATTCCAAACTGAGCCGGATGTGCATCTTCATCAACTCCCCCTCATTCAGGACCGTTGTGATCCCGCCGTTGCCCGAATTTATGTACTGTGCAAATTTCAGTTCGGTCCACTCCGCGTAGAGGACTTCAATTCCATTCAAACTTTCTTCCATCCGTCGGGAGATCTTATCTGTATTTGTATCAATCATTTGAGCATTGCGAATTGCCTCATCCTCGTAAACTTCTGCCAGCAACCGCATGAAAACAGACTGGTCAAAAATGTCATCCACTTTGGAGTTTACTACACGTTGAGAATTAAAGTTTTGCAAAGTGTCCTTGGCAAACTGATAGAGTCTTCCTTGGTCCAGCTTGTTTGTGGAGTTGCGGGACCAGAATGACACGAGGAAACCTATCTGGTCCTCTTCAATTAACGGCTCCAGCGCATGACACCTGACCCGCCAGATCCTCTCCAATTCCCCCACGTGGGTGTAATTTGACGTGGTTACCCAGACACGAGTAGATTTACGCTGTGATTTAATCACTTCCAAAATGTCTAAGGAAATTTGAAGGTCATCAAGGGACTCCAGCTCTTGGAAGGAATCAAGCAGCACCTCTGTTCTTTGGTTTGGATCCAGACCCAGCTCATTCTTCACGACAATTTCCGTCGCTTCCTCCATTTCTGTGGAATTGGTAGACATGACCTGATTGACAAGATCCGGGATTCGGACTAATGTAACATTTTGGTCGGAATACTTCCTATTTAGTCTTCTTTCCAGGTGGGCTAGAAATCTGGAGTTGTCCCCAGGTCCGTTGCTTGTCAAGCAAACTGGGACATTGACGTTGTCCTCTTTCCTGCCATTGTCATCAAATAGAACGTCTTCATTTTCTTTGACACTTTCTTCAACAATAAAATTAGCAAATGCCGAACTATACTCCCCATTTGATCGAATCCTCCTCATCAGCCCCTTCCTCGCATCTTGAAAATGGAACCAATGTACCGGCCTGGTTGTTTGGTTGCAAATCTTCCCGAAATGACTTGGCTCTTCCAGGACAATGAACTGGGTTGATAGCCAGCCCATTCCAATTTGCTCGCTTGAGGTGGAAACCGATATTTCTCCATTTGAGAAATGGTGTACTTCTTCCAATCCAATCCCGCTGAATAGAAGAATGTCCGGGATTGAAAAGTAGTTAGCGAATATTTTTGACGACTGTAGATATTTTACTGTGATGGTTCGATTCAAGTTAAATCTTGAAGCTGATGAGGACAACGAGGTTTCGGACAACTCGTCCAGCCCAGCAATTTCTTTCGCATGAGCTAATGCAAAGAAAAATATATAGCAAGAAAAATAAGAGGCAGCTACCAAATGTCGCTTGGGCTGAGTTCTTACCCCCATTTTTTTTTTTTTTTGCAGAAGTTTACAAAATGTGTGGTCTTATAGACTTGACTGGACATTCAAGCTCCCCTAACCCCCAAACCGCTGGATTGATTCAATCAACTCACGAACTAATTTGCCCTCTCGGCTTTAGCGGCAGTACGAAATGGCCGGTTTTTTTGGGGGTCTAAATTCATATTTCGCAACTGTACGAAATATATACATAAGTGCAAGCTAATTTATTTCAGAAACATGAATAGAACATTACCGCTGAATTAGAATTAAATTGCAGTAAAACATTCTGCTGTTGTGTATGGCGTTGGTTTGCAGACATACACCATTGTGAATATAGCAAGTGCACCAGCACCAGATATGCAATTTGGTAAACAATGACAACAGAACTAATCCGTTCATAATTCCATATTGCCTTAGAGAAAATTACACTAATAGGTAGATATTAGTATTTTAGGAGCTACTGCAGAAAATGCAAGACATAAATTATGATATAATGGCAAATGAGGAACAATATTAATATTAATAAGAATGGTAAACAGAAAATTAATTGGTTCTCGGAACTAGGCAAATTAATCCCGATCGCGAATTTTTCTGCAGAACCATCATGACCTTCACATTCTCAAATGCTCTTGAACAAGTAAGTCCAATACGGAACGTAAAGGTGTTGCAAACTTGTAATCAACTAGATATAATAATATTTGATACAGCGCATTATATACAAGCATTTATTTTTTACCCTTCTGTCATACTGAGCTAAACTCATATAATTTTTTTAAAGACTAATAGCGCCCATTCCCATTCATTATCCACCACGCTTTTAAGTAATGACCAATCGGAATATTTTAAATGACAACTCGACGGGAGATTAGCCGGCAGGATGTAAATCGTTACAATAAAAAATTCAAAATAAATCCAATCCTATCACGCTTTATGATTTAAGGAAAAATCATTAATATCCTCGATGACATTAAAGGGCACAGATGATTGATGGAAAATTTCCGCCAATGTCACTTTCCTCACACTTGTTCCCATAACATGGGAACAAGTGCGAGGGAAGTGACATTGGCTCAAATTGTAATATATCATATTACATCCTGGAACTTGAACATCAGTTTTTAATAAGCTATAAAAACAACCGAAAACAGTATTTAGGGTTATCGCTCGGATAAGCACAAACATGGACAAATGTCACAAAATTAACAATTAACAAAAACAATTGTGCGTCAATGTCAATGGTTGGGTAATCTCATTTTATATGTAGATAGTCATTTGAACCTCATTCATCAAGCCCAAATATATTGATAGTGGAAAATGAACAAATTGATGACATGTTTTATCCTTTTTTTCAAATCGCTTGTGACATGCGCTGATAATTGGTGATATATTGACAGGTTTATACTCGCGGTATGTCACGCTAACTAGACAGGCAACTATAGGCCAAAGAATACTCTTTAAATTGAATTCTCCAATTCGCCACTAACGCCATATCCATTTTAGCATCGCAAAAGCCTTTTGTGGTTCGAACACGTCGACTTGCAATTATCGGCTAATTAACAGCCGAGTATCAAATTAATTTATTTTGTAAGAAGCATGGTTTGTCTTAAACTGTTCCCTGTTGCCATATTCACCGTCCTAATAGGAATTTCCTATGGGTATGGTAAACAACTTTACTTCAGTAACCCCATTAGCGACCATATCCATGAGTACACTGACGTCTCAGTCTTCCATGTGGACCCCAACTACTACTTACTCACATCGGTACCGGATATAATGAGGGGAAATAATTCGTTGGTCATTTGGCAGAGTGACATCCTCACAGATTTCAGGGATGCTGAGAAAATCGATTTATACCCATTTCCACCATCAAATGATGAATTCAAGAACGTTTTGACTGCTGGCAGTCTCCACATTTTGAACGGTGAGCTCTACTTATATTTTTCCAGATTAGAAGCCAACCTCGAACTCCATCTGTACGCAATGAAGGCCAAAAACAGTTCAGATCCAATGGGAGAGTGGGATAGCCCAGTTGCCATGATAACTGAGATGGATGCCGGGCAAGGGACTGTGATGGGACATGGGAACAAGAACTACTTGCTGTTTACCTCCACCGAGGCCATAATGAATTACGATGGATATAGCATATTAATAACGGAACTGGTTTCTCCGACGGAGGTAAATGGGCCAATTGTCCCTTTATTGAATGCGACCGGGCACGATTTTTTCAACTGCCGTAACGACTGCACGTCCGAATCCCCCTTTGTCATTCAGAATCGGAATGTGAGCTACATGATCTACACCACCGATTTACGTCCCTCTGATGAGGGTGACTTTGAATTATACTTGAAACAAATGAGCATCCCATTTGGGAAGGATCCTCTGGACCCTGATAATTGGGAGTACGGAGCACTTCCGGTATTCAGGGGGAATTTGGAAGAAAATGTGCTCTTACCTAAATGGGCTTCCTTCACTAATTCGCCAGGTAAGAGCGGGGGATGTATTGATTATGTTTGGATGTGGTGTAGTTAATGTTGCGGAATTAATTTAGAATTGCTTTTGTTTTAAAATCAGACGGGACGGAAACATGGATGTTGTACCGTGCAGATGATGGCAGGGGGCGTGGGGCTAATTCCACCCTGGCTCTGGAGAGGATTGAGTGGGATGATGAGGACGGGACACCGACGTTTCCGAAGGCACATGGGTTCAATCATTATCAGCCGGTGCCAAGTGGACAAACACGTACATAGGTCTTTGCTGCTTGGTGGGAAATGGGAAAATTACATTGATTCATATTCATAATTCATAATCAATATAACATGACCTATCAATTTATTTAATTGTAAGAAAGGAGGATTCAATTAACCCAATTGCATCAGTAAAGTCATCGATTGCATCGTCCAGTTTAAAGACATAACAAGTGCATATAATAAGTATGCTTATCCAATTTTATTTTATTCAGCCTAATGGAAGTGGAGACTGATGGAACAACAAATCCATTCATTGTGTACTAACTGGTGACAGTTGACGAAGAGCGCTTTCTTCTTTGATTGTGGGCATTTGGCATATGGTTGTCTTGAGCAGAGCTGCAATGTAAAATAGAGTCAGTATATGACATGACACGTAAACCACTTCATGTAGCCTCATTCATTTCAAGTCCGTGCTCATATTGACAGAACAGAAAACAAAGCTGGTTTTATGATCTTCTTCTTATGAAATGCTAAGCATTACATTCGGCAGTTTTATCGATCGAGGTTAGGTCATAATGGCCCTAAACATTTCTTTATCTTGGTGATTTCTTATGAAATGAACCATTTACCTAATTATTATTGAGCAGTTAAGTATGAATGAATGCATAGGAAAAATAGACATTTAGTCAGTCTGAATATTTCGTGTTGTGCTGTTGTCATATTGATTCTGTCAGAATTCGACCATGCCTAATTGTTTCAAAGAGTTTTCATGTCAGGGTAAGGAAATATGATCACAAAAATGATAAAAAAAAACAGAATATAACTAGGCACTTAATTCTCAAATTAAAAATGTTTTCCTCTCCATAATTTGTAATTGACAGTTTTCAAAAAATCCCCATCCTCATGGGGTGCGCGGCATACATTTGTCGCAGTCTCCTTCATCCTGGCAGCCCTAAACTATTCCCAGCGGTTCAACATGTCCATTGTAATTGTTGCCATGGTCCCCCATCGTGTCATTGAGGGAGGATCTCTAGCAGTGAATGAGTCCATCCGCGATCCCCGCAACAATTATTATCCCGCCCATGACAACAGTGTTAATCCCAACCCAACATTCAATTGGGATGAGCACGATCAAGGCCTCATCCTCGGCTCATTTTTCTGGGGCTACGTGATCAGCCAAATCCCAAGTGGCTTCTTGGCGCAGCGATACGGTGGGAAGTGGATCGTCGCTGGCGGAATGTTACTAACGGGAATATTGAGCTTGACCCTCCCCCATTTGGCCACACTGGGAGGGAGAGATTTGGTCATCGCTGTGAGGATCCTGCAAGGCATGGCGGAAGGCCTGATTGTCCCTGCCATGATCAACCTGGAAGCGAAATGGATGCCGGCTGAGGAGCGAGCTCACCTTTCTGCAATTACATTTTCGGGGCTGCCATTTGGCGCCGCTATGACGATGATCCTTTCGGGTGTCATCATACCCGCTTATGGTTGGCCGATGGTGCTCTACATCCCCGGGATTCTCAGCATCCTCCTGGTCTTCATTTGGATCTGGAAGGTTTATTCCAGTCCGGATCAGCATCCTACCATAACAGCGGAGGAGCGAATGTACATAAATAACTCAATAAATCCCCCAAAACCTGAAGCTCCCGAGGGTGGTCAAGAAGATACCAAAACATCCTGGCGTACAGTCCCCTACAAGGAAATCCTCTGTTCCGCTCCAGTATGGGCAGTATTCATCAGCCAGTTCTGCAGCGCTTGGGGAAATAACATGCTCAAGTCGGAGGGACCCAAGTACCTCCACTCCGCCCTCCACTTCAGCATCCACGAGAATGGCTATTTGGCAGCATCCCTCTACCTGGCACAATTTGTATTCACCATCTTTGTCGGGAAAATGTCGGATTATTTGCAAGAGCGGAAGTACATAAGCATGCTTACGGCTCGGAAGTTATGCAATACTTTGGGCCAGTGGGGGATTGCCTTAACTTTTCTAGGGATTATTTTATCAGGAGGCAGTCGAGTTCCCGCGGTGACTTTCTACATTCTATCGGGTTTGGTGAATGGTGCAATGAATAGTGGAGCCCATATTAATGTGGTTGACATCACCCCCAATTATGCGGGCGTCGTTGAGGCGGTCATCAATAGTATTGCAAATGTGGCTGGATTTGGAGCTCCTTACGTGGCAGGGCTTATATTATTTTATGAGGTAGGTCATATTAATTCAGTTAAAAATTGCTTAATTGAGAATCCGGAAATTCATTTTGATTTTTTATTAACCTCGAGCCGTCAATTATCGGATGGCGCTATGTTTTTGCTGTGCCCGCGGTAATCAACTTGATGGGAAATCTGATCTTTCTTATCTGGGCAGACGCCAAGGTTCAACATTGGAATGCTAATGGTAATAATAGCGACAAGTCACCAACATCAACCAAACCAGTGGAACTGGATGTCATAGCAAACTGAGAAAGCAAAAAAAAATCCATGATAAACATTATCGTAAAATATTATATTTCCACCTAGATAAATTTAGGAATTAAAATTAGACATGGAATGCTGCATATGGTTATAATAGTAATACTATTATAGTATCATTGGCAAATATAGTTATTTGTTATTATAATGGTTATGAAAAACTCTCATGAGATGGTTTAGTCAGTTAAAGTATTTACGATATGATTATGCACATTCCAATCGTATGTGGTTGTAATTTGACACACATTTAATATGTAAGTAAAGTTATTGCATGGTTGTATAAGAGATAAAAATATATCATATTTCTGAACCAATAAAATTACGAGAATAGTTTCATATGAACAAATGAATGACACTTCTCGGAATCAATTTATTCTAAGATTCTGACGCACCTGGCGCCGCTCAATATTCTCACACTTTAACTGCATGTGTAGCATGACTCTAACGGTTTGTGCATTACTTGAAACTGATTGCATTGCACCTGGCTTGAGTCCTATTTTGGTGGTGGTTGTTGGTGGTTGGTAGGAAGGTAAAGTGACAGGGATAAAACATTTTAAGACCGACGTGTTAAGCTATGAACTAAAGCCGTTTGCTAATTTCAATTATCCTCAATTACTGTTTATTTTATCTCCAACTTTGCACCAATAATTTTCTTGAATATGGTCAACAGGACTCCAGTTTCTGGTAAGCCGAAGGAAAAATAGCAGTAACTCAATATAAAATAGTTCCTTCTTATTCATTTTCATTTAAATAATGTTTCTAATCTTTACTAAAAAAGGGTTCCACAAGTCATCATGGGGAGCACGCCACACAGTTGTCTTACTTTGCTTTCTGATGGGAGCCCTGAATTACTCCCTCCGGTTAAACTTATCAATCGCCATTGTAGCAATGGTCAGTGGGCCCTCGGCAGAGACGGCAAGTCCCCCCACCAGGACTCCTCCTACATCAGACCGATCATCACCATCACATCCGTTAGCAGAAATGTGTTCCTCTCTGAGATCAAATCCCCAAAATCTGTCTGAAGAATTTCAACAAGCAGACAACTCCATCCCAACCTCCCCCACATTCAGCTGGGATGAACGGGATCAAGGCCTAATCCTCGGCTCATTTTACTGGGGCTACTTGATAACCCAAATCCCAAGTGGGTTGCTGTCACAAAAATACGGAGCCAAGTGGATCATCGCTGGGACAATGTTAGCCACAGCTATATTGGACATTGCTCTCCCCCACGCTGCCATTCTTGGAGGGAAAGAGTGGCTCATTTGCATCCGGATTTTACAGGGGCTGGCTGAAGGCTTCTTTGTCCCCGCTTTGATAAATCTCCAGTCCAAATGGATCCCGGATGGGGAGAGAGCTCGTCTTTCAGCAATCTGCTCCTCCGGTTACTCATTCGGGATTGGAGTGACTATGCTCATGTCAGGTCATATTATCGAAGGATATGGCTGGCCGATGGCATTTTACCTTCCAGGTGCTCTCACAATCCTCTTGGTGCTTATCTGGATTTGGAAGATTCACTCCAGCCCAGATCAACATCCACACATAAGTGCAGATGAACTAACTTACATAAAGATGGCCAACCTTTCCGTGCCAATCAGTGAGCCTGGACATGAGGAAAGTGTCGTCAGCGGTGGCGACGATGGGATGAGCCTTTGGGACGTGCCCTGGAAAGATATCCTGACCTCCATCCCGGTTTGGTCAGTGTTCATCAGTCACTTTTCCAACGAATGGGCTCTCAACATGATCCAGACCGAGGGCCCGAAATATCTTCACTCCGCTCTCCATTTCAATATCCATGACAATGGCTATTTGGCGGCGGCTCCCTGCTTCGTCCAAATTATATTTTCTCCGCTGATTGGGAAACTTTCTGATATGCTGTTGGAACGAAATTTGATAAGTATGCTGACGGCGAGGAAGTTATGCAACAGTATTGGCCAATGGGGTGTTTGCCTGACCTTTGCTGGCGTCATTTTGTCCGGATGTAATCGACTTCCTGCAGTGATCTGTTTTATCCTGTCAGGGATTATTAATGGAGCTATGTTGAGTGGGGTTTATGTAAATATTATTGACATCACTCCCAATTATGCCGGGGTCATTGAAGGGGTCATCAATTGTGTTTCAAATGCGGCTGGATTTGGAATACCTTATTTGGCGGGGATGATACTGTATCATGAGGTGAGGGAGAATTTATAAAATATGACTAATCGTAATGGTCAAAGATTATAAATTGTATTTGGTATTCTCAGTTGGCTTAATTCTTTCATTAATAAATTTATTTTAGCCTTCAATCCTGGGTTGGTGTTACGTGTTTGCCATCCCATTGGCTATAAACCTTGTGGGAAATCTGGTCTTTCTAATTGGAGCGGATGTGACAGTTCAACAATGGAATTATAAGCGGATAGAAATTCGTCAACTGGACGGTGGAACTGCGAATGAGATTTGATTAGGATATCTAAAACGAAAACGAGATCAGAGTAAAAAGGTAAAAGGGGTTTATTGATGGAGCCTTTCTGTTTAGCAGTTTAATATGTTTTTTTTTTTTAAATTAAGACAAATCGAATGACATGACATGAATGAATGTCATGTACATAATATCATAGCAAAGGAACTATGTAGTTGACAAATCTACTCCGATGAACACTGAGTTTCCACTGAAAGTAAAGAAATATATGACGTAGGAGAAACCTGATATTGCCAATTATGCAGCGTGCTCTGCAGCAATCCAGACTTTGTCAGAAAACCGCAACCAAAATGCTAATGAAATTATTTATTGATCCATTTAATTTAATTTTCCACAAGCCATACTGATTATTGATTACCCTCAAATAGCCCATGCATATAATTATTGCGGAGATGGCAAATGGTCCGAATGTATATCTGGTGCAGTTACGATGCATCAAGGCTGACTGAGAAAATTAATTTAATTTAGAGTGACATTAAAATATTTATTCGGGAACAAATTTCGACAAAAAAATCTTACAACGTCCGGCTTGATTCTACCATCCGAGGTAGGCCTACAAATAATTTTGTCACCATTTATTCCATAATTTGAATAAAACATTATGAGATGGAACAATATGGCTTGTTTTCTCAATGTACTCCAAACTACTAAAAGATGAAATCTTGTCGCTTGGCTCCGTACTCCCAACCCCGATGACATTCCTTCTATCAGCGGGGGACTGTCCGGTGTTACAGTTGGGTCCTTTATTCCCCATCGAGAATACCGGGATGATCCCGGCATTTTCCCAGGACTGTAGTAGTAGTAGTAGTTTTTATTAAATTCAGATATTAGCAACAATACAATTATACTTGTTTCGATGGGCTTTTCCTCGTCAATCATACTAGTGGAAAAAAAATGAAGTGGTAAATTTTGAGACAACAAGAACAAATATGAATAAATTACAGAAATATACAGTGTAAATTATTATTTTAGAAAC
>JAQIXQ010001651.1:0-13526 GCA_034700485.1 Pseudosinella alba | reverse complement strand
TATAAATGTATATACATTTGTGGATCCTGGCAATTTATATATATCAGCCACGTATTCACCGGACTCTCTTATCTACTAATATGCTTATCCTCTATATCATACTCATCAGGTCATTCCACAGCCAATGTGAAAAAACTAAAGGTCGGATATTATCATTGAGTAGTTTAATTTGATATATACCAGCATGATCGCATTATGATAAACTGCTCGATTTCTTATCTGGCAAAATAATTTGTCACTGGCTCTGATTGTGAGTTATGATTTAGATCCTATTGTGAGTCTTTTTGAAAAAATCCGATAAGGATAAAGTGATTAAATTATATTGCCCATCATATTTTGCATGACCTCATCATCTTACACGTTCACAAAACAGAGCCAAATATCTCAATGACTATTCATTTTAATAATTTTTTTTCATGTTTTACAATTTTCGCGAGTCAGTATTGATGTGTATCAATTTGCATAACTTCAGTATTTGATCATTTATCCAAAATCTGTATTCCATATTTACACATGACCAATATAAAATATCAATTATTATCTATCCTCTCGACCGAAAGGTGATGAGACAATTTCAAATCCATATATGATAGTACTTAACTCTTACCTTATAGTAATTTTATTACTTACAACTAGAATAAATTACTTGAACATTTCCCTCCAATTCCGTCCTTTTGACCGTGAAACTGTTAAATGCAACCACTTGAAAAAAGATGAACAATATGTACATATATGACTAGATAAGAAAAAAATGAATCATAAATCGCAACATCCTCCTATTGCTATCTGTGTGATGGTTAGCTATATTTTTATTAACTTTGAATGCCAACTCACAATTAATGTATAACATCAAGTATTTACATAAGCATAATCACCACCAAAAATAAGCTCGAAATACAATAGACAGCACATACTGTTCTCTGCCCAGGTACAAATAATCCCCAAAAGCATTCTCTGCCATTATTCTGTGACTGAGACTGCAATTGGCTGGATCGTAATTTTTTATTAACCAACTTAACATCAAATTGTCCAATAATATTTTTGACTATTAGTACATCCTCAGAACTTTCTCTTGAGAAAATGGAAAAGTGGCAAAGGGACTACATAACAGAATGTAAACCAACCTTAATCATTGACACAGGGTTTACTCCTAAACTGCTGGCGGATTTGAAATCTGTGGGTGCGCTTAGCCGGGAGGACGTCGTGGCCATTGTAAGTTTATTTGCAGATAGGCATATATTTCTTTTACGTTAGTATGTCATTATATTTTCTAATCTTTTATTTCGTACATTCCACCCGTTTCCGTATTCTGCAAATCCGAGTCCTATACAATTTATTTAGTTCTTTGAACAAAATGCACTAGATACCAAAAGGGTATATGTACTTATTAGTAAAGCAGGTGCTAATTGGTTGCCATTAAATTAAAACAATTTTGGTTGTCATGCTTGTTTCATCTCAGAATGGGATGAGAGATCAGGATGGTCAGATCTCTAAAATGTACGATGATGCCCAACGGAAAGCAAACGGCTATGAAAAACTTATTAAAGGACTTCGTGCGGCAAACGAACACATAGCGGCAAACTTGTTGGTGCAGGGATATCGTAAACATGGCCTTCCTATTCCGACGGCAGTGCAGGACATCGTAAACTAATTTACATAACATACATCTTTTAATATCATATCTTATCTCTAACAAGGAGAGTCGGTGAATCGATACGCCCCAAATGCGATTAAATTAGTGGATTTACACTAAATCGATCATGCTGAAAACGATGGTGATATTCATTTTCCCGCGTGGGCCATTATTTTTCTGTTTTGGGCCTGCAAAAATGGGAATAATCTTGAGTAAACGTGCCAAAATGTCAAAATTGATACGCTTTGTCCACAAAAACAATTTTTTAGTATTCTACAACTCAAATGTTATGAAAAAGTCGAATTTGTCCGGCTCCATATGCGTATCTCGACCAAAATTGCATAATTTGGTGGTTATTTGCGGTATCAGTTGAGCCCATGCGGGAAAATGAATATCACCATCGTTTTCAGCATGGTCGATTTAGTATAAATCCACTAATTTTATTTTATTTGGCGCGTATCTATTCACCGACTCTCCTTGTAAGTATTAATTATTATTTATTGGTCACAGGAAAATAAATACGTACTTGAAAGTACAAAGTTGTTTACCTTTTCGTGCTTTGTTAGATTAAGGATAAGTGTGGCCATGTTGCAATCATGTAACACAAATTGAAAAAGTATATTTGACTTAATTGTTTCACTGTTAGTCCAACCAAGAAGAGGCTGTAGCTGTTCCAGGCCCAGGCCCTTCGCAACAACAAGGGGAGGACCAGGTCGATTTCCGGATCAATATGAAGAAACTGAAGCCCTTGACAGTTGCAATTACACGACCACGCACACCCATGAAATTCAAAGACGTAAAGAAATCTAAATTACGATTTATATTACTGGCAGGGCCCATTTACGAAATTCTGAATGATGTTGTGCACTTTTATGTAGGCTATCGACATAATCAATGGCAATCATAAGGGATACGCCCTTTTGATTAATATAATTGAGATCAACGGACAACGAAGGGACGGGGCTGAGGTTGATACAAGAAACTTGAAGAAGTTGCTCCAATTCCTTAACTACATCGTGATTGATTATGAGGGGAACATTACTCTTGATGATATGAAGAGATACGTGGAGAAATTTAAGAACATCCTGGAGCGTGATTCGACGATCAGCTCATGCGTTGTCTTTTTGGGGAGCCACGGGGTCTACACAAAACTGCAGACTTCTGACGACAAGCTGATCAATTTGTACGAGGACGTGATCAACCAATTTGGCTCGAATAAATGCCCATGGTTCATTGAGAAACCAAAAATTTTCATTGTTCAAGCCTGCCGAGAATTCAATGCCAAGTATGATGACGTGAAACCCACGATGCCAATTCAAAATGCAATTGTATGCTATTCCACCATGCCAGGGACAGTTGCTGCCCGGGACCCGAATATAGGCACTTGGTACATTTACTGCCTCACCAAAGTATTCATGGACAATGCTCATAAGATGAGCTTGCTTGAATTACTCCAGGAGGTATTTAAAATATTTATGTCTAAAGATCTAGTTAGTCAATTTCCAAGTAAGTTGGATTAAATTGCACCTCAGTCCGATGGTAGCCTTGAACTAACTGTTTTGTTACTCTAGACACAAAGGGAAATGGCGAATGAGGAAGTAAAGGACAAGACAGTGGCCGGGCAGTTGTCAACATGGACACCTTACATGATCAAAGATCAGGACATGTATTTCAATGTTTCTCCATGACACTTCCCTTAAGTCTGTGAAGTTGCATTTTAATTGTTATTGTTTTCATTATATCATTTGGAAATATGACAGTCTTGGGATGTGAAATAATAAAGTTTAGTCGGCATTATGCACTAGAATCCATTGTATGCGTTTCACGATGTGTTAAACATAACAATGGGACGTTTGAAAGCGATCCCCAACAAAGTTGTTTTTATTATGGTTAATGGTTAATTCTTGTGGAATATTTCCTATCAAATAAATCTACATTATGCCATGACCAACTTAATGAAAGTGGTTAATTTGCTACTCTTCATATTATGTCATCTATGAAAAGGATTACTTTGCACATGCATTTTTTCATTACAGTACTGTTGGAAAGGTTCAGTGATTGTTACAACTTTTATCTCATCTATCCGTGAACGTGCCATCAGCACAGCACATATATTTCAGAACAACATCGCAGCCTTATCAACTCCTTGATGCTAACCCATGCAAGTTTATACACAAAATGAGGGTGCTTATAGATAATCAACAGTCACTTCATAACTATATTATCAAATCAAATAGTTGATTGATATCGTTCATGGTAATTTCACTGACTCACTGTAAATGGCATAATATGCAGAGTTATCCAACAAGCGAGATTGTTTAACAGTCTTTCGGAACAACTATTTGTAGGAATGTATGATGAATGATAAATGCAAACATCAAGTTTCCAGAATAATTTGCCTTTGTGTATGATTCTTTTTAAAAGCATGAATTCTTAGGTAGTGTTTATATTGCGATAAAAACAGTTACGAGTAGG
Source organism: Pseudosinella alba (assembly GCA_034700485.1). Classification (NCBI taxonomy): domain Eukaryota; kingdom Metazoa; phylum Arthropoda; class Collembola; order Entomobryomorpha; family Entomobryidae; genus Pseudosinella; species Pseudosinella alba. Next base: position 9,418 of record JAQIXQ010001651.1, on the reverse strand, counting down.
GTATGTAAATACCAACAGTTATGCGAACTAATTATATTTAACAGGTAAACACAGGAACGCCGATGATCTGGTTATTGATCTCAGTCGGATAGACAGAAAAAAGGAGTATATATATGCATCCTAAAGAACGTTGCAAGTTAATAATGATAGGACTCCATAAATAAAATACAATGATAGATAGTATATTTTGCATACGCTTTTAGCTTCTAAATGAATTTTATTTCTTATAGCCATTATAGGATGGTAGTTGGTAGTATTAATGAACATGTATAAAATAGTATATACCTAATACGATTTTTTATTTGATTGTTTTCTGCTCTCGTTGAACACTATACATTGTTGCCGCTGTCTCCATCGATCCCTTTGTACTTGGGCGACATCAGCTTACCCACTTGTGACATCCTTTCAATGAGATGGCAACCGTGATAACAAACACGGAAAGGTTAACCCGACCTTTAAATATAAGTGGATTGACAAATTAGTAGATATATAAATCTTAAACGTAAATAGACGCATCTTTAAATTTCGAAAAATTTACGCCTTTACTAACCCCTACTGCCCATATTGGGAACAAGAGTTTTGGTAGTCTCGTCATCAACTTCTCGCTCTTCCTCAAGGAGGATGAGATTCAGGTAACGGATATTGTTCAGTGCTTTGTCTACTTTCTCTGCGGAAGCATTCCCGCCCCCCGTCAACTCAGTAATTCTTATCACGGCATCCCAATTACTCGAAAGGTCTCGGCCGGCTTGGACAAGTTCCCGCTTTACGGGTTTGGGCACTCCTTTCAGATCGCTGGAACGGGTCTGGTATTGTGAGGAGATAACCACGATTCCGTCTGCGATTTGGCGAATGGATTTCTCAAACTCTTGTAACCTCCGGGTAATGGAGTTGACGTGTTCGTTGGAAATCTTCATGAGTTGGTCCTCAATATCCTTATGTAGTTTACCCTGGGCGACAGCTTTTTCTACAGCTTCCTTTACATCGCGTGCGGCTGCACGGGAAATGCGAAATGCTTCACTGGTCATGAGGCTCATGCTTGCGATGCCTTTGTCAATAGATTGGCCCAGCGCACTTGCAGTCTTGTCAAGGATTGCAATTGCGTCTGGAATTGAGTGATCCAGCTCTTCGGATACCCCGGGAGTAATGACTTGGGCTACCCCTTTCAAACCATGAATAGCCGTCTTGATATGGCGATGAAATTGAGTCGAAAAGAGTGCCATTGAGAATTTCCCTTGTCCCGAGATTCCCTCCATTTTTAGAATCAACCCTCTTGCGACAGCTTGCATACTCTGGGAAGCTGACTTTCCCTGATCATGGCGAAGCTCTTGTAAGGTCGTTATTGTCGGACTCTGCTGGAAACTTTGACCAAGTTGGACGATGAATAGCAACGCCATTAAGAGAAATTGGAGATTTCTGGATCGAAATGCCAAACTATTATGCATTTTGGTAGTTTCTTTCAAATACAATTCGGGTTTATAAAAACTATTGCTGTTGCTGGAACTCTTCACCAAGTTAGTATGAATGAATTGGATTTACGACACCCTTATATCCTTAAAACAATTGTCAGCTTGATCATATTCCTGACCCTATGCATTTTTTATTTCTGTTTGTTTATTGGTCAAACATGTTTGCTCGAGGAATACATTAATACGTTTCTTATAAGCTATGGACATGCATGTATTGATAAATCTGAATCAATACCAACATGAGGGAATTGGAAAGGATATGATGACAGCAGAATATGTATATATATATATATATATATTGTCTGACTACATCTGCTACCAATTTGATAAGATAAATATGTAAATTTGTTTTATTAATCCAACGCGTGCACATTTCCATGCACGGCAAACATCATCCGTAGTTATTGCGAATTTAGGTGAACATTTGTCCTAAATATTAGGCTTCGTTCGGGTGAACTACTCCGTTAAAGAATGTTTCACTCAATCACCTGGGACTTTTGTTTAATAAATAATATATGTATAACTTCAGGGGTAGAATAGAATCCGATGATGATGTGATGATGATACAATTATTTTTGGGCGGAAGTCATGATTTCGTTTTGGCAAATTACTCTTTTAGATGGAAGAATGCGACGTAGGCTGGATGATCAGCGAGTAATGATAATTTTGACTTTTCATGGTGACTTGGTTCGGACTTAACAAAGGATGAGGTTATTGTCATTGTGGTCGTAGTTGGTGTACGGTGATGGTATCGAGAGATTCGATAAACGAGACGGTGCCAACATACAAATATTTTATTACATCCGTAAAGTACCCATTTCCGATTGTCACAAATACCTAGTCATACAAACAAGTTTAAAGTCGGAGCGAATAAGCCAGAATTTTATTTGATCCGTTGCAAACGACCCTCATCGCAATTAAACAATTTGAGACGATGCTTATCAACCATTCGACGATTCGTTTGATGAGCCTACCCAATTTGCGAATCATCTCAATGAAAGAAATCGTCAATGCAATGGAGACTCCAATCCCCCAAACTGCGAACAAGACTAGAATATGCCCTGACATATTAGGAGCTTGGAACCCGTCATCAGCAGACTCCGACCCGGTCGAATCAGTCCCTTTCCCTGTCATCTCTAGCTTTGAGACCTTCGCCATGTCCATTAACTTTGGCAACATGATTTACCACGTAATGATTCCACCAATTTGAGATCCCGGAAGCTTCCGCCCCTCTCAGCCTCATGTATATTCTGTTGCAGGGCATGAAACCCTTGAAATAAAATCCCAGCTTCTTTTCAACCAGGGAATCCTTCCCCACATAGACACGGGGCTTCCCCCCTTTGCTGAAGTTGCCAAGCCAGCTCATGAGCTCGAAACTCGGTTGTGACCACTGCCGTTTTATTGCAGTTGTCGAGGTTGGCAAATTCCGAAACTTGGAAATTGTGGAGTACCCCGGCATAGAACTCTGCACCATTCTCGTGCGTTGTGTATTCCACTAATTCCTCAGTTAAGGTTATGGGAGTTTTGTATGCTCCCGTAAAAAAAATGATAGAATGGATTACCATAAAAGTTCTCCAGTATTCTTATGGAGGAACGGACACGAAAATAGTAGGAATATGACTTCTGTACGCAAGCAAAGCTCCCAAATAGATTCCACAGATTCCCCCGAATGCCTTGCTTCTCATCTGCAATAAAATAAACTTTAATAGTGCCATTCAACAAATTAAGAATAAATGGTGTCATTTTAACTACCTCTCAAATCTCACCAATGTTAAATGCATTGGAATAATTTTGGAATATTTGGCAATGGTTCTCGTCCTCAGTCTCGCATTTTGCCTTCGTTTTATAGAGATTTTTACTGTAAGCGCAGATGCTATGTCTGAAGTCCAGCTCCCCGCCAACGAATAAGTTGAAGTTGTTCTGCACCAACTCGCCAAAACTTTGATATGGGATGGGATCCAACTTGGTGATGAGCGTGTAGACATTGTCATTCTTGTACGCGTTCCTTAGGATGATCCCGCAAAGGAGTAGACCAGATACCGCCCATCGGACGCTCAAAAATTCAAGGATGGACGCCTGGAATGGGTCACCCTGTTCCAAAAGTATTTTGCAGATTCCGTAGGCGCCATCGTAACTCAATTGAATTCTCTTGTGAAGCCTCTCTCTCCAGCCGAAAGGCATTTGACCATTTTGATGAAGTCGAATATTCTGCAACAGAAGTATGAACTCGGATGTGACAATCGGGAACAATACAATTGTGAGAGCAGTCATAACCCAAATGTAATTATCATAGACGGCGACCAGCAGATTAAAGTCTAATGCTTCCAACTGGGGCCTCCCACAACTGACAAATTGCAGAGTTTTACTCGGTATCGGGAAGGACCCGGCTGCAGTTAATGTAAGACGGGATGAGCTTGGCGCCTCCAACACCCGCACGAAAACTGTGGCTTGTGGGGCTGCAAGAAGTCCTCTGTTCGCTAGAGTCAAGAAATATAGATTATCAGTGTCGCAAACAAAATCCTGCTGGAGATTGCTAACGTTCCCCAATATGGAATGCCACAGTCTGGCATGTCCAATATTGAGAATGTCCGCTGTCCTCTGCCTGATAAATACGTTCCCAACTCGGGGGTCATGCACCGGAACAAATGTTGCAAAAATTCATCCTCACTTGGCAACCGATTCCTCTCTGTCCCGGATGCCATCAAATATAACGGATGATAAACCCATCGTAAAGTATCCAGTTCATTGTAGCCGCTTGGCATGGAACAAATGGTTTGTTGGGGTGAAGTGACTCCCGTCCATCTCAGATCGTTAATTGTTCCTAGTTCTAGCATATTCCCACAACTTGATAAGGGACCCAAGCTAGGCACAAGGAAGTGGATCCTTCTAATGAAACTAAGTTTTATTGAGCTGCCGTTGTCTTCCTCCATCGGGGGCATGACTTCTGCAACAAGTCCAAAGTTGTTCACCGCTGTATCATACCATTTATACATATCCAGTTCGAAAAATGGGCTCCAGCCAAACTCTTCCCTGGCTGGGAACCAAGCGTCCGTGGTTCGGTAGAAGTCCATTTGGTCCAGTAACAGGATATGATGTTGGATGGGGGCGGAGGGAAGCATGTCCTTGGTCGAATTTGACCTGTGCCACAGCTTGTAGAAGCCCCTGGGCTCGTTTGACTTTGGCCTTGAAGGGAGAAGTAACTGGGCTTCACAGTTCCAAGGTCGGGCATTCCTAGTGTAGTTGAGGAAGTCGATGGTATACCAATCAGTGATTGGTGAGGAGGTTGTGTTTGGCTTGATGTAAAATTTTGACAGGGCACTCCAGTCCAAAGTCCAAACCTTGATTCCGAGCTAGGACCACCGGATACTGGAATGGGGCTAAGTCCAATGGTCTGAGTTCGTTCAGGTGGCGGAGCAAAATGAAGCAGTCTCTGAAGGGTGATATGAGCTCGTTCAGATTGTCGATTTTGTTTGACAAGAGAGCCCACTGAATGAAGGAGTGAATAGGTTGTGGCGGAATACCAAACATATTGCCAAAAATGGATCCGTAGTCAGTGTCGAGTTTTGCATAGAAAGTAGTTTCTAAAGCGAGAAATGTAAGTGTGAAAAATCTCAAGATATTCCTAGGCCAATTCTTCTTCATTCTGAATGTCTGAATTTTCAGATTGATCGTGTAAATTCAAGAGTCCTTTTGGTAAATAGAAGGCAGTAGATGCAGAGCAGAATGAAACTAATTTTAGGAAACTATTAAACTCAAATTATACCCGTCCGACTGGTTAGATTAAATCAGTTCGCGGGACAGATCTTTCCTAAGGTTGTTTGTAAATATGTATGTGACAACTAATTTCCGGAAAGTTATACTTTTTTGTGTAACCAGTTTTTTTTTACATTTCCTAGTTCCGCTAGTTCATTTCCTATTAACGTTACGGTGTTACGATACCGAATCTACTTCCGCTTTTAGCAAGTGGGACGCACACAATTTCACTCGTCTTTATCTTTACGTAAGTTGGGCAATGGAAATGACTGTCCATTCGTCGTTAGTTCCTTTTTTTTCTGTTTCCTCCCATAACGGGTTGCGCTATTTTCCATAATATGGCGTGAAACTATTGGCACGTTAGGGATATCACTTATCCCTAACGGCTTTTATCTATTAGATAAAATATCTTACAATTAGCATAATAATGGAAGCTATTGTTTTAAGCCGGACATATTTGAATTCCTGGTTGCTGCCAAGCCAAGTTATAAAATGGAAGATTTCATATACATTTAAAAAAATATACTTCCTTAATCGCACTTCACTTACAATTAGCTGATGGTTGTCAGATAGGAATAGGGACTAATCATTGATTATTATTACGTTTTTATTCGGCTGAAATATAATATTGCTGATTAATAATATGAGACTTGTCAGCACAAAATAAAATTCATCAACCTCGTCATAGAATAAAATAATTAAGTTTGAAAGGCATTTTATAATATAATTTATTTGTCCTGGCCAACAAAAAAATTATCGGGTTGCTAGGATGGCCAATGAGATCACAGTGGCGTGATATTTAGCAGAAAAAGAAAACCGGGTACAGTAAGACTCGATCGAAAGAACTGTTGGAGGATAAGAAGAGTGATATCTTCACCCCCTTGAGCATTACATTCATCGTCAGACAAAGTGTCAAATAGAACGTTCCCAATCATATCATTCATTACCTTTCATGTTTTGCATGCATTATTTAGCACTATTACCTTATTGATGGTGAAAAATAAAAACAAAATATGATTAAGATATTACTAACTCATAAGCATATGGGCATCTCATTTACATAATATGACACAGTCGCACAGTCGCAATCGAGTCACATCTCATTGACATGTCTTAGCCTGACTACTGTACGTGCGCATGAGCTATTTTGGTAAGGCTTCGCCGTAACATGATGCATGACTTGGGCCAAGTTTATTCCGGTTCTTCTTTAATTCGAGATATAGCCGGAGTCAGATTGCGCCTACTTATATGCACACAGCTGGGCCGAGCACCTGTGCGAGTTCAATCTCAAATGTCAAAACGCAGTAATTTTGGGAAGCAGTTTATTTTGACAGTTGTATTTTTATTATAGTCGAATTCTGATCGATTATGAATAGTTTGATAAATGACGGTTGAGGATACCAGTACAGCTAGTATTGAATGTTTAATCTCAATTAAGTCAAGCTAACTCGATAAATCTAACGACAAGGTTCAAGGTAAGTTATAATGATAGGGACAATTCAAATATTTTATTTTTTAAATTAATTGTAAGTTCTACAACATAAAAATAAAACCTGCTCGTTCAAAACCTCTGGCTAGAGACAATAAATTAGCATGCTAATCTTCTTCTCGTAATTGCTCTGTTAATTTTATTATTCCTTAATTCAACTTTTTTGTTGCCAGGTCAGGTTCCAGCTCCAGCTCCCACCGCCCCAAAAGTCTCATCAACCGATAAGGTGGAAGGATGCCAAGGGTACCGATAAGGAAGCGGTTTTATCCACCGAAGAGGTCAAAATCAAATATAGCCAAGAAGTCCAAGCCCCAGACAACTGTCAAGAAGGAAGTTAAAAGTCGAGGTCATGGCTCCGCACCGGTAGCCAACTCCGACATCAGTTCCCTGCCGGCCTGTCCTCCCCCATCGGCAGTGCCCTCGCGAGTGACTCGGCGGAAACGGTCAACCCAGGTGATTCAACTTAGGAGAAGCCCAAGGTTCACCCCAGCGCTTAAGACTGACCCTTCCCCCGGAAGTGAAGAGACCGAAGGGTGTGACGTGGAGGCCAAGGCATGTGAAGCAATTCATGTTGGTGCCGCAGTCCCAGCCCAGACCTTGGTGGAAGCCGAGAAGGAAAGGGAATCTGACTCTGACGCCGAAGACTCTTCAGAACCGGAAGCACAGGAACATGACACTGACGACAGCTCAAATGATCTCGAGGAAGGACAGCTTTCCGGAACAGCTTCACCCCTGACCTTCGAACAGAGGATGACGGACCAACTCCTCGGGAATCAGAAAAGTCCCACCAACTTCCAAGACGATATCCCCTTCTCCTCCAATGAAGTCGAAAAGGGTCTGGCCTTCCTTCAAAAGCTTCGACAATCCAGAAAGAAAAGGCGCAGGCGTAGCTTGGTTCAAACAGCTCAGCAGTTCCTCCTTCTCCAACGCCCAGAAGCCAGCCGAGGGATGACGGGACTGGTAATCGGGGTCGACGCTACCCCCAACCACTTTGGGGGATACTGCGTCAATCTGCTCGAAAGAACCCTGGAGTATTACATTGTTAACGGAACCTCCATCCCCTGGGAAATCCGGGATAGGAAGGACTCGAATGAGTTCGAAATGAAAAATCTGCTCTTCGCCCTCAGCCTCTGGCATGCCCAGATCGAGAGCGTCAAGTCTGTCTCCATTTTCACCGACAATTGTACCATCCTCCAAACTGCGCCAGGAAAGAATGGACATAATTATGGGGAGCAAGTGAGGAAATTAATTGAGCATTTTGTGCAGTGCAAGTCCGTTAATGTACTTAACTCTACTAGCTTGTACGTCAACTCGTGGGAGGACTTGGCCTCTTTTGCAAAATTCATTCAGCCCGCCGATGACCTATCAAGGAAGAGGAATCCCGCTTGTCTAAGCTTTCTCCAGAAGCTGTACTCAATTGAATCGGAGCATGTGAAGGAAGCTTATCCAATTAAGGGGTCAGTAAAGGTGACCCAGTTTTATCAAGAGGCCTTGACCAAGGTAGGAGATTTTTGGACTGAAGTTGCATTGGGAATATTGAATTTAATTATTTCATCCTTTCTCCAAGACTCATGGAAAAATTTACAAGTGATTTAATTACATGTATTTTTAATTTTAATTGGAACAGGCCAAGCAATTTGCATCCTCCTTCAACTGCGCGGAACACCGGGAGGACGTGACAACCGACTTGAAAGTGAAGATACCTAAGCCGGCCAGGGGAAGGAAGCGGAAGCGAAGTGGTCGGAGTGGATCCCCACCGCCGACGAAGGAAAGTAGGATAGACAAATCAACTGGTGTACATATTGATACTCGGAGTTTGGTAGTATATGACGTGGAAAATGAAATATGATTAATGATTAGGTAGTTGTAGTTAGTTGGTGAGGAGGAGGAGACGATACATGGGCCGAATTAATTGTCATGAATTTTTATGGGGTGAAATGAAATGTTAGTCATTATTATGTAATAAATTAATAATTGTGACCTGAAGCAGTTCAAACATAATTAATTATTATGAACTGGATATATGTATAATATGTAATGCGCAATGAATTGAGTATTAATTGTTATTGATAAATGCGACGTCAGTGACATGATTACACGTGCTATCTGAAAAGAATTGAGGCGAATGTGTTTTAGTCAAAATTTATTTCATAATCCAGGGTCATTCATCCAGACTTGTCCCTGAAAAACGTTTAATAAATGTTTATTTATTTTAAGCTATAGTTTTGTTAGACCTACCTGACGATGCATTCATTCATAAGCTTAAACTTACAATTGTTAATGTTAAGTTAATGCCCTTAGGAGTAAACATTTTAGTGGGGAATGAATGGGGGACGACGAACCCTTAAAAAAGCAAATTGGTATGATGTAAAAAAAAACTTTCCATCCAGGTCCATCCCATCCCAAATATCATTTCATGTTAAATGCAAACTGGAAAGTAATTTCAGGTGAAGGGAAACCGGTTATGCTGGTTGACCAGATATAACCTGAGTGGTTGGTGACTGATTCTCAGAATTCGGTAAATAATTATCCGAAAGGGTCCCAAATATCATTAAATGACGTCTTTAGGCAGGATTGCATGCATGTTGCCTATCCATCTACCTGAACCCATCATATCATATCATCGTCACAGAAAAAAATCTTTGATGACCAAGCAAGGTATATCCGAGGGGAGTTCCACATATGACGTCATCAATGAGGGGGGAGGGGG
>JAQIXQ010001650.1:0-13533 GCA_034700485.1 Pseudosinella alba | reverse complement strand
GTTTTGACCGTGACCTCTGTGCTCACTTCATGAAAACGAGTAAACATCAATCAGTATCGCCAGTTTACTTACTCCGTGGCGTCTCTGCTCTATATTGTGCTGTTAGTTTGGAGATGCTCGCAAAATATCACGGAAGATTTCTTGGTGCTGTTGCTGATGTTTTTTTTATACATTTTAAAGACTTTCTGTATGTTTAACTCTGATTGCGAGTTAAACCGAACTACATGTGGTGCATGTTTAGTCTCCAACTGAACATTCATTTGGACCATAATAATAAACATGTTATGTTGTGATTGACTAGATATGATCAACTCATTATTAAATTATAATTTGTAAGATAATGTACATATAATACCGTCTGGATTTACAATAATTAAATGAAAGTGAATTGTGTACAGAAAATGTTTTAGAATAAACTTGCATTTGCATACAACTTGTGATTATATCGTATCGAATCATCTTCAAAGATCTCTCTTGGCTTGTCTTAATTTGTACCGTTTCTTTATTTAAATTTCAATATTTGCATTAGAGTACATATTCATTTGCGTCATTATAGTCAATGTCCTAATATGTCCACATCCACATCCGGCCTTTAACGATCAGCTATGGCTATTATTATTATTGAATTGGAAGGAATAACATAATGACTAAGGCTAACAAAGCATCATCATAAATAAATGGTAGCGGTTGCGATTTTGTAATCAATGGTCGGAAATTGGAAATGGCAATTGTCATTTTGTCATATATACTACTTATATGGCTTGGCTTTGGCTATAACAATCATCTTTCCAATTCGCAACCTGGCATGACTCATTCAGCATAGCTTAAATGTATTACGTTACATGCGCTTCAGTCGATAAAAATTCATTTGAGCTCTACCAAATCAATCGTCAATTCAAGCTCAAACTTCATGAGCTTCCATACTGTTTCATACCAATTCATGGATGGGAAACATGAGCATGCCAAATTTTACTTTTTACTTTGGTGTGATATAAATGTGACAGAGTAACAGTGATGATGATGATGCCGATGTGCTCAAACTCAAACGAGACTTTTCATTTCCAAGAAGTAATATATTAGAGTAATAAAAAGTTTCAGCTCTTTCTTTCTTTCCTTCAAACAATAAGCCCAAGAAAGTAGACGAAGGAATTTCAATAAAAAATGGCCTTATAAGTTATAACTCAAACGAATGGCAATATAAGAGACAAGAAGTCAAGAAGTGATAAAGGCGGAGGAGGGTTGACAAAACATGACATGATATATTGGTTCACATTCCAAATCCAACTTCCAACAACAAATTTTCAACTTCTGCATTCCTCATTTCATTCCCAAATCCCAAACCTATCAGCACCACCGTTCTGTGCCAACATCTATTACAACTTACCAAAAGTAAAACTTGATATCTGTTCTAAAGCAAAAGTGACGACGTACTTTCATATAACGTGTGTAAAAGGTAAGTACATTTGTCTTGTCCTTTTCTATCTTCTTCTCTAGGATGAGGGCTTCTCTCTCTTCTGTAGATTTTGATATAAGTAGGGACAAGAGGACAAGTGTTGAAGTTGAGAGCAAATACTGACATATTATAGGAGAATTGGCAGAGAGTAAAGACAAGTAAGGAGCAGGCATAGCCACAGCTCACACAGCAGTCCTATAACCTTTGTGTAGACCTTATTATGTAGCTGAAAAGTACTTCAGCTAGCAATAACGGTTTCGGGAAGGAAAAATTGTCTATCTGTCTGTCCGTGGTCATACTCCTGAATTGAATATCGTAAAAATTCATTGGGTGAGGAAATTTAATTTATGCGAAGAGCAATCTCACAAATCATAAAGGCAATGCATACCTGGCCATACTTAATTAAAATCAGGCCTAATAGTCGAGATTATTTAGATCTAATTATAATTATGCCAACCTTGCGCCTAAAAAATGCAACAAGAACATTTTTCGATTTATGAATTCCACATCGACATGGCATCGATGGCATCGGTGATGGCAATCGCCATCATTAGGTACTTGCTAACAATCTTTTCATCGGTAAATTTTATGTCATTCAGCTCCGTCAGCTACTGACTACCCTCTTACACCGGCTTATCTAGGGCTTTATTCTGTACATCTTTTTACTTTTTGGGATGATATGTCGATGTGAATCCCGTATTCTTTCAGATTGATATGATAATATATATGTCCACTTAGGTAGCACATTTTTACTTTATAAAGTTCCTCATCATCACATATTCTCCTAGCTGCCTCTTATTTACTACCTCGCACGTTACATATTAGATTACCCATTCCATTCCCCATCATCAATATCATCCCCATGTATCTACCATCATAACTATATCGCACTGAAAGTTTACGGAAATGAATGCGATTTTTTAAGGCAGGCCCTGGCTCTCTGGCTCGTCCGTCGAGTGTTGAGCCTTCTATAAACATTGTGGAGTGGAGTAAACTATGTGTGGACAAAACAATTGAAATGGGTGGTGGTTGGATTTTTGGGATTCAGCAAACAGATAAGGTTACTCCTTCCCCAATACTGAATAATATGTGCCTGCAAACTCTTCAGTTCATTTCATACAAAACTAAACATATTCAAGAGGACTAGCATAACGAACAATAACGATTGTACCAACCAGTGTTGGTTCTGGTACGTAGATACGTGCAGGTGCATTTTTACTTGCCCATTTATTTAGTTAAAATACGTATGCCATGCAAGCAACTCTCATCAACGTACATGAAGGGTGGCTCCTGGTCGTGTCGTTATATCTGTAATATAATTGTGGAGTGAATTCAAAATCCCACTTTTCACAATAATTCCCCACTCCCACAGTTTGACTCACATGAGGATACGCAAATATTGCGAATTGTGAATTACGAAGGAATTGCGAATCCTCTCCTGTGACTTTTTTTGGTTCGCCTGAACAATAACGCATATGAAATGAAATCGCAGAAATGAGCTATCTGTGAATATTAATTGAGCTCGAGTACTGTTTTAAATGTAATATCGTCCATTTGCTTGCATTTTCGTCACTAACCATGTCATGACTATGAATATGATTTAGTATTTAGTGACGACGAGACAGAAAGTTTAGACTGTGTGAATTATTCTGTGTGGAGGATATCATATCATATATCACATTACAAAGAAGAATAATGATATCATAAATTAAGACATGTTTTAATATACAATGGAGCTGGGACGCTATAATATCCTTTGACTTTTGCTCTCTCTCTGCATGAGCTCATGCAATAATTTGGAAGGAAATGCTGGGCTAAAGTAGCTTTACTCACACTTGTCGCAGTCCCAGTCATCATCAATTCAACTCGCACGCAATCCGCTCATAAAAAACTGTGAAAATCGTTTTCAGTGCTGTATTCAGCTATAAACTTGTCAAATAAAATATTTATACATGGTTGAGAAAGAATTTGAAGATATTATTTAAATTCCCAGTTAAAAAACGTGTTTCCAAAAACAAATTCAAGATTTCAAGAAGAAAGCAATTTACAACGAATTGATAAGGGCGATCCTTGGCAAAAATGTTGAAGCTGATATTGGGCCTGGCGCTGCTGGCCCATGTCTGGGTGGATGTCAGTGAAGCCTCGATAGTTCATCTTGTGAAGAAAAATGTCATTACGGAAATGGACCGAGCATGGGGCAAACTGAGGGTAATTTAGCTTCATTTCATGCAATAATCTCATTAAGTTTCTAGAAGAATTATGTAAATGATGTTTGACCTTTAATTGTAATTTTTAAAGGGCCTTGATCGAGGAGGGAAAACGCATGCAGAACTTCTTCATGAAGTTGGAAGCTACATCGCTAATATCCCGGTGGAAATCAGCAAGGTTGAGAAGGAAATGCTGGTTTATGAGTATGATGAAGCCCTTAAGTCCCTCAGCAAGGTCAAAAAGTAAGGCACTTTTATTATTACTCATCGTAAATGACAGTAGTAATTTTTATGCAGTAATTAATTTAATTTTTGTTTGGCTAAAGCACGACTGTCTCGTGGCGGGATAAATGGTCGGAAATTGCCGTGCTCTCATCCCCGGTAGACATCATCTACGGCCATTTCAAGATCTTCCCGGAAATGCCGGACGCATTCATCCCAGGTTCTGGAGCCTTCGATTTTGATGCAAATTCTCTTACAGATCTGATCCTGAAGCCTTTATACAGTACCAATCCCAGTAAAGGGCCCATCACGTTGAAATTCCTGGTGGAGAATGCACACACTGCTGCAGTTTCCCGCAGCAGGGGTCGGAAGGATGCCTTCACCTTACTCAGCAGTCATATCGAGGAGGCCCTTAATCAATCGTATTGGTGCTTATGGAATGCGAAAACCCCGCAACGGATCGTTTACGGATTGTACACATCGTTGAGTCTGTTGGACATCAAGGAATACACTCTGCTTAATTTTGCATGGATGCTCCGTTATGCCATCAATGGGAGTAAGTTTAAAATGATTAGAATTTTTTTTTTAATGGATTAAGATTTTTCTTTATCAATTTCATAATTGGCCCTTTTATTTTTTTTAGCTAATTCGGAGCCTTCTATCAGTGAGTCCCAACATGACATGGAGATGAGACTCTCAGAGAAAGCAGCAAGTGCAAAGAAGGCGTTGACAAAATCATCCTCGGCTTACTGGAGGTGTGACCCGATCAAATATGAGAGGGGGAAGAACTTTGATGAGTTCCAAGAACTCCTCCAGGGCTACATTGAAAACGAGAAGAATATGCATCACACAGGCTCCTGCAGGCAGTCCTGCAGCGAGTATAATGTCATCAAGGCTTATTGTCCTTATCCCGATCCGGATAGTTGTCACCATCACCGGATTTGTACTGGGAATTTGGTGGAGTGCAAGTTTGTGGCTGCGGACTCCACAGTTTGCCCAGCAGACGCCCCACGGAGGTTTGATTACATTCAGTACAAAAAGGGACCAACGTATGGGAACAGTAAGTGGGACAAAATTAACATTTCAAAATATATTTGACTTGGAATGGAATCGCATTTTACTAATTATGTCCGATTCCTTTTAATTTCTAGCATCCGGAAGATGTTCAAAGGACACGGAAAAGAAGGACAGTTTCTGGAGATTCCTATATCACTGTTCCAACTGCTTCTGCTTGTGCGATGACCCCGCCAGTCCAACAACCACCCGCCACGTCAGTCTAGTTCCTATTGAGTCCGATATCTCCTCAAACAGGATCGTGACAGGGGTCAAATTCATCATGAATGATGGAGTCCTCCATCTTCAGATTGAAGAAGGAGAGCCCACTACAGAAGGGTTGGTGACCGAAGAGTCCACCGTGTGGAAGCCCCTCCCTTCAGTCAACAAGAAAAACAGGACTCAAACGGTTCAACTGGAATACACCCTGAGAGCCCTGGATCTGGATGACTTGTTGGCCCCTCTGCACCACGTAGTCACCGGAGTACGGTTCCGAACTCTGGGGAACCACGTGAATCTGGAGATTCAAGCAACCCAAATAAATCCAGAAACGGGGAAGCTGCTCCTCGATACCAGCCACTGGATCAGTAATGACAATACTCCGGAGACGGAATCGAATGTACCACGTGAAGAGCTAATACTGGAAGATCCCGACCTTCCAACCCGCACACACCATCCCAGTATTCCAGACTCCGTTCACGACCAGTTCGTCACCTTTGGGGCGAGTTCGCATACGAAGGACGTGGCCCAGTCCACAGTCCCATTTATCGACATTCAGGAGGTAAGGCCCAAACCCGCCGTTTGGCTGAAGGGGATCGGCATATATCACAAGGGTCAGTGGGGATTTGGGGGATTCATTGCCCCACGGGTGTACACCCACAGCGCTGCCGACTACATCCAAGTGGATGATAATGATGAGTAGATGAGGGGAAATCTTTAAAAATCGATGTTCATTCCATTGTAATTAATCTTGCCACTTGCCATGATACTGGAGTAAGTAAATATATAAACCGAGTTATATCGCAAACAAGTCTTCCTGTTCCAAATTCCTTACATAGGTATAAAAACATTGTTAACTGTATTTATTACATACCTACGCGATAATGAAAAGATGACAATAAAAGAGTAGCTTTTAGAGAATAACTTGTAAGATATATTGTACAACTAGATTAGTTTAAAAAAAACGGTGTATGCAAACACAATAAATAATTGAAATTGGATTAAGCATCCTGTCCCTGTCTTCGTGTCGACATGGACAGGTTCCAAAATGCTTATATCCTTTTCATGTGACAGGCGAATGAATTGTTTAATCATGGTACCTTTAACAGGTCACAGTTCTGTCTTCCTTACCCAGATACTTATTTAAAAACGTTCGTTATCGTTGTTTAGTCAAAAAATAAGACTTCCGCAACAGTAAAATGTAATTGTGGTGTAACAATGCATACAAATCTAAATATGATAGTCATAGTCAGTTAAATGTGTGTAAGTTTGTACTGGAAAGAAAATGATGATATTGATGATTCTTAAAGATTTTCTTTTGGAAAGAAAGAATCTGCTTTTTTGTTAATGCTTTTATTTTTTACAAGTTCTTCATACATAGTTCGCTATATTCTTTTAAAACTTTTGTCTAAATTATAATTCTGATCGCAGTTATATGAGTTAAGTTATATGAAATGCGAGGGTGCGTGTATGTACTTTACAGTTAATTATTTAACGTGGATAGCAAATGTGGATTGGTTCATTTGTTTCTTAAATTAAATTTCTTTGGTTGTGGCATAAACTTTAATGGTTGGTGACATATTGAGTGATAACTGTTTGCTATTTTTAACTGTAGAAAGATGGAATCGAATTAATCCTGTGTGTATTAAAGCGTAGAATAATTAATACGTTCGAAACTCGAGTTAGTTCGGCACAATCGTCCAAGCCAAAATACATAGGCAATATTACAAACAAAATCATGATTATTATAATAAATTATTGTGTACGCGTTGTGTATGTATGTATCATGAAATCATAAATCGTATATTTGATTGGAAGCAATTTTTGACGGTTGCAGTAGTGTGTAAGACTGACAATAAATTGCATTGAATGTATACAGAAGAAAAAAATGGTTGTTGAATGAAATGATTGTTTTATTTGTCTTATGTTCGGTCGTGTCGTGAATCTTTTTTATTCTTTTCATCCACATTTCATATTAAAATACCTTTATTTGGCTTCCTTAGGCTGAGCAAAACTCCCATTCATACAGTTGGTCCAAAAAAAGCAGCAAATATGCATAAAAATAGTGTGAGCCACTCTTACTTCTGGTTCCGCTGACTTTACCCGAGGAGGAAAGGGAATATATGAGGAGAAGGAGACGCAGATCATAAGATGAGTCATTCATAAGTTAACCAGAATGAAGCGGATAGCTGTACAAAGCCTTGATTCTGCTGGGTGTAAGTTTAGCAGTTGGTTGAATGGTCGCATCCACATGGATCATATACATTAACTAAAATAATGCAATATATTTTAATCATATATTAATTTACAATTGAGTTCATTTTCAGTTCGCCTGACTCTGACCAAAGTTTAACTTTAAAGGGGTCCTATATCACTCCTGTCTATTGCGTATGTAAAATCGATTACTCATTTCCGATGCCAGAAATTAATACTCGACTTGACTAATACATCAGAAATCAAAATAGCTCATATAGGACGATGACGAATATTGAATGATGATAAATGCGAAGTAGAATAGAGTAGGTAGTCTAGTTCATTGTTTAGATAATGAGTTCCATTCCATCTAGCCACAATACAGGAATTATGATTTAGCAATAAAATGAACTGGGTAAGTTATGGCAAACTGACCAATATAATTTGTTTAATGTCATAAGTTGTAATGTTCGATATATGAAAATTAAATTAAATGAGATTATGTGATGTGGCAGCTAAGGGAGGATTTGTGTGTAATATGATGATATTGATGATTCACATTTTACAGTGACTGATTAAGATACTTCAATTAAAAATGCTATAGTGTATTATTAATAACTTGCATGCCCTTGCCTCACCCTAAGTCTATTATAAAGTCATTTTGCCAATTACACCTCGTCCAATGATAAGAAGAACAATCTCTTTTAGAACATCATAACATTCCAATGCATTTCGTTTCGTTCCATCCATCCATATAGTACCTATATTCTGTGTACATAACAATATTAACAATAATATATGCAGATACTTGCAGAATAAACCAGTAAAGTGAACTACGGTCTATGAGTCTATGACTATATAACTCTGCTGCTGGAAACTTCTTCAACTACCACTAACAAATTGTTTACTACCATCACCCGTGCCGTGATTGCATATTATTGTAGTTAATTAAAACTTACTGCCTTTTGAACGCACCTTTTAATCCTGCACAAAATAGTTTTTCCTTTCCATTCTGAATCCTGATCATGGTAGTATTTATGCGCATTACATATTACATATTTGTGAGATTGCCATTCTTCTACTGTCTACTGGAATCTGGAATAGAATACTCATGGATAGATTGTATTGGATTAATCTCTGAATGAAATAACCTGACTCATATAACTTTTCATATCCATATATCCCTTGCACACTTACAATTTCATTTGCGAATGAAGTTTTGGTCATTGGGTAGAATCTGGATAGAAATTTAAAGTAATATTCTTCCTTACAGGAAATATATAGCCCGACCGAAAATGATAGCCTTTAACAAATTACATTAAAATGGAAGTTTTCCTACACGTTCAAGTATGTATTTAATGTAAAAGGGCTTCTTCGGGAAATATTTAATAGACATGTTCCATGTCACAATGCAAGACTCGCAAAGTCTAAAACAGCAAAATAGTAACATAAATTATATTATTATCTATCATTTATCGTTATGGATTATGGATTCTGTGATTTCATTTCGCTATCCATATTCGATTTCCTTCGATGTACTATTAAATATTTTAGTCCAAATGCTTCGGTTAGGATGATGATGATGACGAGGATGCTCTTCGATTCTGTCAAAAAAAGTGGACTTATCGTTTGGTTGTTGTTAGGAAAGCAAAAGTTCTTGTCGGTCGGTCGGGGAGAGTGTTGTAGAGAACAACGCAATTTCCCATATAGGTACATGTACATAGGTAAATATGCTTTTAAGATCTATGGACCATTTATCGCGATATCACATCACTTTTGCAGTAATGTTCCATCTGCAAATTACATACCTACATAGTAATAATATGCACACTTCCACTTGTGCTCTTATGATGATGTGTGATTGTGCGAAAAGGCTAGCCTACTACTTGTAAGATATGAGAGGAGATCGAAGCATGGATCATGTTAAATGTACTTTTTACTAACAGAATATATAGGCTTCATTTTATACTGAAAAAAGTTGATATGGAGTAATAAAGGGGAACACACGCCAAGTAAGTTAAGTGCAAAGAGTCACAGCGAAAATTCGCATATACCCCATCACCATCATCATTCTCTATAGTAGCTTAGGATAGATTTAGTTATTGCTATTGCTTCATAAAGTGAAGAGAAGTTAGTAAACCTCACAATCAGTTTCAACACTACGCTGGTTTTATACAACTGGTATTAGTTGTATTAGCCGTCACAGCCTCCATTAATAATTTCCTTGCTCTAGACGCCATGTTCATTGTTAAATCTTGATAGACATGCGATTCAAATGTGGGGATGGAGAGTTATATAGGTATCTACCTATGTAAGCATATTGGATTTGGATTGAGTAATTAACAAATTCATGGAACATTTTTGGGAATTGTTTGATGCTGGAACGAATTGCTAGAAAGAATTAATGATGCCGAAGCGGATATAGTATTTCTAAATTAAAGATGAAATTAATTTAACGGTTAAATGTAGTTCCATTCCTATTTGCCTTATTTACCTAATTTAGTTTATGCGAGTATCAAGTATGCATGATTGTATAATTTTGTAATATTTAATGAGCTTTGTTTAACATAGTACTAATAATCGTTATTAAAACTACATTTAAATAGTAAGGATGTACAGGCATTCTCATGTTCCCGTTTTGTTCACTCACAGAATCTGAAGGTGATTGAATGTAATTTATATTTGTTTCAATTAGGTAGGTTCATTGTAAAAATTGAACCAATTCGATTCATTAGCACCTTTTCGGGATGATGGGCTGGGAAGTTGGGGTTGCGACCTTAACCATTCAAATTCTCTCATTTTCCTTGTTGCCATCATGTCAGTCCATCGAAAGCCCATTCTGAATTTCGGATGTGTAACAACATGTTGGAATGGGAATGTTATGTAAGCTCTTTTTAGAACTTGTATGAATTGAAAGTGTTCAAATTTTACCCATGATCATATTTAAGATTTTCTTTCTCAGGTTATGGATAGAGCCATTGATTTGGGTTCGTTTTAGAGAATTGTCAATACTGACGAAAATTGAATGCAATTTTAGGCATTTTAAAAGTTTACCTGAAAAACTGTATTATTAGGTGGGGACATAGGAATGAATATTCACTTCGTAGTAGCTATCCTGCTGGAACAATATCATTTGCACTTCATCGTCAATATCATCTCATCCTTTGTTTCCAAATGCCAAATTTCTATCAACATCAACCTCAGGCCATTCATACAGAAAACAGATAGATACAACCATGCACCAACTACTTGCACTTTCCGAAGGCTAACCATAGCCAGTACCTATATAACCCAACCTACATATTTCCAACTAGTGTCCAGCCACCAACAAACCACCTACTAAAAAATCTGACCACCTACGTAATAGGTAAGTAGGTAAATTTTTGTTCCAAGCATAGGAATACGAAACCTCTGGCCCGGTCGGTCGGCTTGGAAGATTTGGAACTTTGGAACCTCTGACCACCCCATTGACATTCCACTAATACTAGTTACCTATATTTTTGCTGGCCATCATAAAATCGTCATCATCTTCGTCACTCCCCCGCTGGCATGGTGTAATGATATGCGCTATGTTCATATTCCGATTTCTGTTATCTTATATGTCAATTCAAATTGCTTGTTTGTACCGGTGCAATTACCCAAATTTTAATGCGAGATCAACAAATGCTAACTAACGTAAGTAAGTTATGGCATGTGCCTACTAATTAGCGACGGTTCATTTTCATCCTCATTAAGATTTACTTTGCATGGCCTGGTGCAGGATATACACAAAGTAAATTAATATGCTTGAGGACAGCAATATCATCATGAATGATATGATATGGTTCCAATTCCAATAGAATCAATCATAGTCATAGTCATGTCATGTCCATGCCGTACCAGGCTATATGTTTATATGGAATTAGGCATTATTTGCCCATTGCCATTTCAGAACATTTAAGTAAACTGAAAAAAGGCTCTTATTAAGTATTCATCAGTGAAACCTCTCTCTTCTCTTCCATCTCTGGTCTTACGTAACATTCATTAAATCCGTGTTGTGTTGACTTTATGACGAAGTAATCTGTAATGCAATGGCATCCAGCCAAGAGCCAACATAACACTTCCATCCCATGTATCTCTCCACCTTATAGGCATATCATCGTCAACTACTGCTGAATTTTAAATATCTCCAGAGGAGATCAGTACATAATAATAGTAATAGTAAGCCAAGCCAAGACAGGACTTCTTTTTGGAACTTCTCAAACCTCATACAATCCATCTATAATTTTTTTGCCCAAGTAATTTCTTACCTTTAAACTGTTTAAACCTGCGAAATATCATATCATTATCATCCACAACAACTTGCAGGAGAAGGAGGAAAAATTCTGATTCTGGCCTGGCTTGTCTTTTTAGCCATTTATTTGTTGACTTGACATGCATGCCTTGCCCGAAACCTTTTATAACATGGTTATGGCAAGTGTAAAAAATTTCCTTCTTTTTACTCCCATCTTACAAGACAGCTAGATTTGGACATTTCGCAGGAAAAACCTGAGTCAGTCAGTCAAGCCATGATCGAACCAAGCCAGTGAAGAAAGAGATCTTTTTAAAAAAAATATATATAATGATGAGATGAGCAATAAGCCTCTCTCTATAGCTATGTGGCTTGCTCTTCATTCACGCAACATTGCATTATCAATCAGCTAACTGCCATCATCTATCCATCCATGTATGTCTGTAGATGAAGATGAAGCCATAAGACACAATCTAACAAACCCAAAACCATGCAAAACCAAAAGACACTTATTCCACCATGCCATATAATGCTCTAACGCAATGTTACGTACATATTATAATATTATATTATAAATCGAATTGAATGTATCTAAGTAGGAATAAGATTTACAAAGTTTATAAGGACACACACAAGCATACATACATTTTATGGGGTAGACTGCACGTATCCCACATTACTTATGATTAGGACTACTTACCTGATTGCCTTTATACCCATCATCTAATCATCATCAACTCACCCACCAGACCAGCGTATAGCAGCAGATCCATTTACTTTACTTTGTTATAATATTAGTCAAACTGTCCATATCATAACAAAATGCAGAGGGAACGGTTGATCCTGATCTGGTGTTTACGTCAAGGTAGAATAGCCGAACCCCCAACAACCAAGCCAAACCAAACCACCACCAACAATGTAGCATAGCGTTACAGGAGAGGACACAGTAATATAGTAAGTGTGAAACCATCCGATAGTATAAGGTCGGATATATTAACTTAATATATACTTGATCGATATCGATATACTTTTAAAATCCTTTGCTGGATTGGATTGGATGGACAGGGCAAGGCAAAAGAAGGGAACTTATATATTGGATGGTGGATGAGGGCGAACGTGAGCCTTATCATGAGATCATATTATCAGCATCAACCAACGCCACAACTACAACGGTATCATCATAATCACATCAGCCTCAGCAAATAAATAGTGCTTGCAATGCCTATAGCAAAAAAAAGGTAGTTAGTTAAAAAAAGTTAGCGCAGTCAGTTAGTAAAAAGGCGGATTATTTTTTATAATTATTAGCTATTAGGGAGGCTCATATGTATTACAGTGGCCATTGATGTGTTAATGTTGATCACGCTATATCTCTGCTCATATTCATATTTTCATATCATCGTCAGTTTTGCATACCCACACCTGCATCACCTTCCTAATAGATATCTGTAATTAAGTACCTAGTTAAGTTTATTAAGGCTTATATGAAAAAAATTGCAAATTATATTCCTTTATACCTAGATCTGATTAATCATTAATCATGATATGATTAAATACAAGCTATATGCAATGCTGTGCTTTTCATATATTTAAGGGGTGGAGCATATTAGTAAATTGTATCTTTTATGTCCCTCAGCTAAAAGCCGTGTCCCTTTCCCCCAGATATTCTGTAAGTGCATCTACTTGGGCTGTTGTAGTAGCTAATGTTGATATTGGTTGTGGTGATGGTTTGGTTTGGTTATGGTTGGTAAATATCTCTCGTCTCTCCATTCCTCCACGTTATACCACCACAACAGCCCCACTCTTGCAAGAGGAGACTTTGCTTTATATTTATATTTCATTTCATATATTGATAATAGGGATAAATAGGTAATTTTCTCTCCTTCAATCCACCCTCCCAACCCATCTCTCTCCTCATC
>JAQIXQ010001649.1:0-13543 GCA_034700485.1 Pseudosinella alba | reverse complement strand
GAAATCGCTTCAGGCCCAACTTGTATGGGGTGTTCTGCCTCAGATCCGTGCCGGGGATCAAGGTCCTAAAATAAATAGTTTGGGGCAAATTAAAATGTATGTTTTTTTAGAAATGATGGCCGATTTAAAAATGTTTAACGTTGATGGGCTTACGTTTCTTTAGCTGCAGTGAGCCAGGCTGAGAAGACAGCTCCGAGAAGGAGCAGGAATAGTTTGCCCGCCATTTTCTCCCAACTGGGACCAGACTTGGGATAAAAATAATTGCTTGTATTATATATAAGTTTAAGTTGCGAGTGGAGACTTACATTTCACTTTTATATAACTTCCATAGATGGTAAAATATTTTTTACACTTGTTCCTCTCCCATTCAATTTTCAGTAATCATAGAAATATTTATGTGTATGCAATCAGGCAATCATAGTTTGGGATTAGCACACAGTCGTAGTGGTAATAGCGATAAATGTCAAGCAGCACAAGTTGTTTCGATATATTGTGACTAGGGCGATAAGCAAGTGTGATTAGTTTACAGGCACTCTGAATACAATTACCTACGTGGACCTGACGCATGTGTTTTTATCATGATCATGCTCCTGTCTCAACGTCAACCAATTGTCACAGGATTAAACATAATAATAATTAATTGACAAGAACAAAGGTATTTGACTAAATGGCTCTTTAAAATACCATTTAATTTAAGATAAGCCAGAAGTGATAACAAATGGTAACTGATAATAATAAGTAAGTAATCATAGCTCTCGCACCATCAGTAAAAAGCAGCAGCAGCAGCAGCAGTGAATATTAATAACTGGACGCATGACCATGTGTGTGGGCTTTCCATTTCCATTTCATTTAATCAACCGCTAATCAAACTTTCTTCAGCGAATCTTGAAATTATTCCTTCATTGAATTGAAAGGGCATAGGTAAACTTCATTCAGGATCCTACAGATAAAGATATGAATTTACAGGAACTTCTCATTACCGTTGGCGGGTTCCTTGCAGGATGGATTTTGGTTGAGAAATATAGATTATTTAGCAAAATGGCTCCAGGTATATACTGACCATATTTTCTATTTAATTTTTGCATTAATTTATTCTTGTAATCTACCGATTTTAGTTTAGTATTTTTACATTGGTCAATTTAATTTACGAACAGCATATGGCTTCATTAGTCTAATTATAACTGAACTATCCAGGTCCTTATGGGCTTCCATTTGTAGGCTCAATATTCCATCTATTAAGCCACAATACAATCGAGGAGTTTCAAAAGTACAAGAAGAAATATGGGAAGGTCTTTTCGGTCACTGTTGGCAATTTTTAGTAAGAAAAATAAATAAAATTATTCAATTAATCATCTCAAAATATACTTAACCTTGTAGTGTGCATAAATATGGGCTTAATTATATTACAGTGTGACAGTAGTAACCGATCCCCGTCTTATCATCGACAACATGAAGAAAGATGTATTCTCAGGTCGCCCCAACTTCCCGGATTGGGCTGTGCGTAACCAAGGAAACAAAAACCGAGGGGTGCTCTTCTCCGACAACCCCGTTTCCCAAGAACAACGGCGATTCGTTCTAAGGAGCCTTCGGGACTTTGGATTTGGGAAGGATAGTATGGACGGGATAATTGTCCACGAAATGCAGGAGCTTCGAAATGTATTAAAGTAAGTAAATTGAAATGAGTGATTGACTAGACCGAGATTGCGCAATCAGCAACCTGATAGCGGCATATGCTCAACCTGACAAATTGTTTCATCAACTTATCTTTGTACATATTTAATTCCATGCAGAAAGGAGCTGGGCCATCCCGTAACTTTATCTGGAGTATTTAACCCGTCCATCCTTAACTCCCTATGGCACATTATCACCGGGAAGCGTTTCCAGTTGGATGATCCCAATCTGCAAAATTTGGTTAAACTTCTGATTGGGTATGAAAAGATAAATCAATTATGAAGGAGCGTGATCTTACAATTAGACAAATATTTTTTTAAATAAATATGTACATGATTATGACCTATTACAGTCACATTCGAGATGTCCGTATCACATCCCCAACTCATTTCCTCCATGGCCCCACCAAATGGGGACTAACTGGGCAAAAGGCAATGAAAAGCATTTTAAACTTCCGGGAGCATGCCAAGCCACTAGTGGATAATTTGATCAATGAGCACTTTGAGACTTATGAGGAGGGACAAGTCCGGGATTTTGTGGATGCCTATATTCAGCAAATTAAGGAAAGTGACCATAATCCTAATTCCAGTTTTCATGGGGCTGAAGGAAGTGAGTTTAAATTTATATATTAATAAAATAAATAGCGACATAATTTTTATTTTTGACAGTTGCTAATAAATGCCGATTATGTTTACTTTAACTAGAATTAAATTTATACGTTGTGCTTCTGGACTTTTTCATTGGTAAGTTTATACTAGTGTAATTTAGTTCAGAATGGGCGTAATTATATCGTCATGAGTAAATATTACTACTCATGAGACTGTTTGTGTTAACCTTAGCTGGAGCTGAGACAACGTCCGCTACTCTCCAATACGCTATTTTGTACTTGTGCCATAACCCTCAAGTGCAAATAAAAGCTCAACAGGAAATCGATAGCGTCATCGGCAGATCAAAACTTCCAAGCAGAACCGATAAGTCAAAGTAATTGAAAAGTTGTTTAATGAAATATATATAAAAAAGAGAGATGTCGTAAGATGTTTTAATTTATTTAAAATAATTTGCATGATGATATTTTAGACTGGTTTACTTGGAAGCTGTACTCAATGAAGTGCATAGACTGGCTTCCCTAGTCCCATTCAACCTCTTCCACAAAGCCATGCAGGACGGGGACATAGGAGGTCATTTGGTTCCAAAGGATTCCATCATATTTTTCAGCATTTATGACTCCCATCATGATCCCGATACTTGGGGGGATGATGTGGATAGCTTTAAACCGGAGAGATTTTTAGATGAATCCGGAACTAAAATTGTTAAGCATGAGGCGTTGATCCCCTTCTCAATTGGGAAGAGGCAATGTTTGGGTAAGTTCATTTGTTATGTACAGCTAATCTAATTTAAGATAAGCCAAAATTGAAAACCGGCACAATGAAAATGCTTATACCGTTCCTCATTTACCGAGTGAAAGATATTTATTGGCTGTTGATTTATACCTTTTAGGTGAGTCTTTGGCAACGGACAATTTATTTGTCTTCCTGAGTGGACTCCTTCAAGCCTTCACATTTGACCTGGATCCGGAATACCGTGACATGGACCTTACTGCCAGACCCAATTTCATTTCCTCCCCGAAACCATTTAAAGTTATTATCACTGAGAGAATATAATTCCAATTCAGTTTTTCCTAAATTCAAGTTGCAATTTTTATTGTGCGAGTGATATATTTTTTTAAAATGATTTCACAACATTTCAGATTAAATCATGCTGAGAAATAAAAATCCAAAGTCGGCTATATTATACTTCCTCTAAAGCTTTGAATACTTAATTGGAAATTGTCGACATTCTTGAACTAATTACTTTGATAATATGCATCCTTTTTTCATAACACTATTACCGTCCTTTAAAATACCATATCAAATTGATTTATGAAGTTTCATTCTGACGAAAGAGATCCGTCTACAAGTGCCTCTTTACACGGACCGTACTATCTTTTATTTCCATCCGGCGTGATATGATATGATTGCTGAGTACTGAATATACTTAGAAAACAATTACATTCACAATTGTGCAAGCTATGTTGCGATGATTTGGAGAGTGTTTGATGAAATGTCAGCATACGCACTTTCACATTATCAGCATAATCATACAGTTTATGGGGAATGATGATGACTCAATGAAATTACAAATTTGTTTTTCATATTGATTTATGCACGAGTATAATTTTAAATATTGCAACTATAGTCTACACATTTTATTGTTATTATAAATTAGCCAGTCATAAATCATATAGGGACAATTATGAATATTAAAATGTTAAACAGGTGTACTAGGCAGATAAACTTTGAGCACACCATAACTACTGATGTACGTGCCTATATATATTGGTTAACTTGACAATCGTTTTCTTGTGAATAAAGTCGAATGCTGTATGGACTGTTCGCCTTATAACTACTAAAAAATTGAGAATGATAAATTTAATCCACTTAGCAATGCTGAAAGCGTGTCCCCTGCTAAATGCGATCTCACACAGGAACAGAAAAGCTGAAACTAGTTCAGCACTGAGAAAATTAAGGAGAATTTGGCTAAACACCATTTTGGGTATGGGGGAGAATATGTCACGTTCCAACAATGATCTTCCATTACTACCATGGTATTTGTTCAGCAAGGAACTCTTCATTCGTCCTCCCGTTTCCAAGTCGAAACCTTGGCTTTTAGAAGCTCTCGACATTCTGGAGATCGTCTTTGTAATAAAACTCTCGTAGGTCATATACAGCTTGAAATCCTCCAGACGTTTCTTAATCCCGGACTCCACCAATTGGGAAATGTGTTTCCCAGCGAAATAGGAAAAGTAGTTGGACGTCACCAACCAGAACGCTTTCAACTTAAACAAATCGGCCTTGACAGGACGAGAGACCCAATATCCGAGGATGGTTTCCACTTGCAACTTGAAATGTTTGATATGCTCCTCCGGATCAATCATGGCAAACTGTTCTGGAATTGTTACCCGCTTATTTGACTTCAAGTCAACCCTTGCCGTCGAGTCAACTTGGAGACCGAGAATAAGATTGGGGATGTATTCGACTAACCAATGGAGCTTGCTCTGGAGCTTCCTTAAATGCACCCTCTGATGGATAGTGGATCCGTTCATTAGCAGTAACTGGGCAATCATATTCTTAAGCATCGACTTAATGGAGGGTGCTTGGCTGTTATCTGTGTATACTGCAGTTTGTTGCGTTGTTGCAGTGAGTAGGCCACTATCAGCCAATTCCAGTAGGTTATGGGGGAAGGCAGGAGTGGGAGTGGCGGCCATTGATGAGAACACATCTGCCTTGTATACCTCCGTTAGTTGTAATGAGGAAAAGCTCCAGACTGACCACAATGTCATTAGCACAAAATAGCTTGGGAGGGACTTACCCCAACAATTCTGCTTGGATTGAGGAGGCTGGCTCACTAGCAGGCTTGTGATTCCCCAGAAACTACACAACATTGCGGAGAAATATGCCTTGATGGAGAGTTTGCCCATCTTAGCATCTGCAATTATAATGGAGATACTTACAGCCAAAATAATTATTGCGCTCCAAATGGGAAAACTAAAAGGTTCCAAGATTCCACTGAACTGCTCTTCGTGATCAATCTTCTTGTGTATGACGATATGCTGGAAGGACTGTTCATACAAGTCATGAACTAGCCATGTGTACCCATTTTCTCTTGCAGTGTCTATTGCGGGAGTGGCAGATGAAATCCTAGACTCGAGTTGGGTTTGATAATGAACTCGGCTGGCTCCGACTACTGGCGCGAGGCTCATGTTATACCTCCTTGCTAAAAATAGCATTACACATATGGCTGACCTATAACCATATTTTGTGGTGGAGGTTCGACCATGAGAATATAATTTGCAAATCTTTCCATCTTTGTCAATATGCCTTGGGTCAATCTCAGCTTTTGTAGTGATCCAGCCGTCGGACAAATGCTTTGCAATTTTGGAACGCCACTCCTCAACAATGTATTGGATATTTAGCTGCTGGTTTATGTTGATGGGTTTGCTAATGATTGGCTCTAGATTGAATTGCCTGAAGTTGTTATCGTTACATGGTATACAGGGAAAGGCCAATAGTTTGAATTTAGTTATTGTGATGAACACCAGGCCAGGAACTTGGACGTTGATATATTGACGTTGATGGAGCTCATTAGGTGATGTACTTAGAATCCAGATGAAGCCCGGAGTTGGATCCCCATATGCGCGCCCAGTTATATCTTTGATTCCCGTGGATGAGTAGATATGTACGATGCAGGTAGGGTGCCTAGTCCAGAATTGATTAACTTGGCGTCCAATGTTCCTCCCGTGTTTCAGCATGATAACTTGATCGAAATCCTCGTTGAGTTGGGTAAGCTCCTTAAGGTTTGCCAGTGATATCCGTGAACTTTCGGAGAGGACGGAGTCAGGGTACTTGGGAAAGATAAGGATGGGATAATAGGTCAAAGCACATTTTTGAAAGGCTCGTAGGAAATGGATAAACTCTCTAGAAAATTCCCCGGAGGTAATGGATGATGGTCGATTTTGTTGGGAATTGACGCATGCGCGAAACAAAACAAGTTGGGTAAGGATTATCAGAAGTTTCAACTTCATTTTGACAATATCATAAAATATATTATGAATGTTTAAGTAAATGGAATCGGAATCGCACAAGTTGATGATTAGAATGGTGAATGAGTTTGACTAAAGCAAATACTGTTTTGAAATTCCCAACTTTCACAAATGTAATATAGAGACGCTATTACCAATGTTAATCTACTCTGTATTACGGAGTGTAAGTAACTAAAATGCTAAAAACCTTTTAGGTAGGATCTTCTTGACTTGTAAAATGGTCTTACGTATTTTAACAACACTCGGCAGGTCCGTTAACCTTAGATATATTTTATTGCTGCCTCTATTGCTGCATAAGTGCACTTAAGACAAATCCCTTGTGGGAACCGTCTAATTAATTTGAAGTGTTTTTATGATTTATGGTTGTCAATAAGATACACAACAATTATATCCTTATTCAACTTCCGTCATCTCATTTGTCACATTGAGTCCATCATAATTTAATTTAGACATGTCATTTCTGAGCAGCATTTTGTCATTTTGTCAGAGCTCACGTCCATTTCTCATAGGCGGAATTCCTTACCGCTACATATTTTTTTAACAATTTCCAATGCGGTATGGCTCGAATATGTGTGCATGACTGAATATTCCCACATCAGACAAAGGCGTAATATTACAGCGGTAATGATTTCAAGTATATGGCCATTTCATCTTTCGATATTTTTGAGCGGTTGATATGTTTTAATAACATTTCGGATTAAAGCATGCAGCGAAATCAAAATTCAAAGCCGGCTAGCTATTTTATAATTTCTCTATATCTGTCACGCAATCAATATAATTCACACGGATAAAGGCCCTTCCAAAAAATCTTATCAAATTAATTTCTAAAGTTTCAACCTAATGAAAGTGATCCGTCTACAAGTGCCTCTTTACCCTGACCTTACTACATCTTCTTTCAATGCATGCGGCATGCTATGATATGATTGCTGAGTACTGAATATAGATTGGAATTTACATCACAATTATGCAAGCTGTATTGTCATGAATTCGAGAGGGGGCTGATGAAATGTCAGCATACGGCTTAACAGCATAATCATACAGATAACAGTTGACGACTTGATAAGATTACAAAATTATGCCAGAATACATTTATGTATTTTATCCTTGTTTTTCAATTTATTAAATTTCAACAAAATAGCAACTTTTGGTACTAATGCAATTTAAAATTTTGCTACAGCTTGAAATACCTAAATCCGTACCTCGATTCTCACTCACAACCAGCCTTATCGGGGAAAGTGCAATGTCGATTAACAGGATCGAAATGAAGAGGCACGGGACAATCAAACACGTAACCTCTCTCCTCCCGACAAATGACAAACTTGGTGCAGTCCCCTGGATAAGGGTAGTTGGAATCTGGACGACCAATGCAATTAAAAAGTTCCGGGTCCATTGTTGGGATGGGGGTCTCTTCAGTTGTTGTGGTTGGTGGGGGTTGGCTAAGAGGGTCCAAATCGATATACCAAATCTCATCGTGATATATGTCGTAGCCGGTATTCCCACCGAAGGTGTAAATCCTGTTGAGCTTTTCAACATAGACAGCCACCGTCCAATCCACTGGTTCATAGTCTTCAACAGGAATAAATGCAAAGGTTTCCGTTGAGGGATCAAACTGCACCAGACTTTGAGGCGTGCTTCCAATTCTTCCCATCAGATAACCATATTTCCCATCCCATACAACACCATAGCTACTACTGGCAATGGGTGTCCCAACTGGCAATTTTTCCGCCCTGTTCGTCGACCTAAAATATTTCTGGACAGTGTTACTCCACCCATCAAATATATATGCGGCATCCATCTCCTCCACCCATATGGCAGAAGGGTAAGTAGCATATTCCGGTAACTGAGCAATTTGTTCCATCTCTAAAGTGTTCAGATTGAGGCTCACGATGCTTGTCCCAAAGTACTCTCCGCCAAAAAGTAGGGCAGTGTCGATGTCCGGGCTGAGTGGGGCAAAGTGGGAATGTCCTTCTGCAAAATTGGTGGACACGTTGACAAAGGTGCCGGAGCTTGGAAAATATTGGTAGATGTATTTTCCACCAACTCCGGCTAAATAGAAGATGTTCCCGAACTTGTTCGTCACGGCTTTTCCTCCATGGCTAGGGTGAGGGAGTTGTCCAACAATTTCTGTGGTGTCCTGGCTGATATATTTTATTGCGTCGTCGAAGGAAATGCCATCCCTTCCATCCACCCCTCCAAATATGTAAATTGAGTCGTCGTTGTCATATAAAATGGCAAAGCCGTCCCGTCCGGTTGGTAGTTTACCTGAGCACTTCACCGCTGTTAAATTTTGAGCGGGGATACAGGTTGGTAAATGCAGTGCCACCACCGCCGCTATGGTCACGGCAAGTCTGAATGACATAATGCAAGTGGAAAGGAAAATAGTCTTGGGAGGTTTGATAATTTGTGAAAGAAGACGATCTGCTAACGTCTGGACATCTGAACCTTCAGACCTATACTAAATCCTGTTTTATACTTCTACGTTTGGTCAACACTCTTTTGGACAGGGATTTTTATCCACCGAAATTAGTTCTTACATATTCCCTTCCATTTATAACCTTGTCAGAATCAGATCGTGTCAGTTACTACAAACCTGTCAATTGTTTATCTGTTTAACAAATGAGATGAGTGGAGCTGACGCAGCAGTATGAAATGAATATCGACAACAGGTTAATTTAATATAAAAAAGTAGATAAGCCAAGCTGACAATATGAAAGCCCCTCCCTCGGGTTTGGGTTTGAGTCGAGCTATGAACAATAATATGTGTCTGTTGATATCAAATCAATCCACCACTCAGTTTTATCATAATGCATGGTTAGCAATTAAAACCGAATAGAACTGTTACTGAAAATATTATTACTATTGGAACATGTAGTGTTTTGCATAGACAGATAGATAGTTATTCATGCAAGAAAATGCATACAGACGATGAGCTGAAAAAGCTTAGATTTAGATAGGTTCACTTCCTGGCTAATATATAATTTAGCACTCGCACAGAGCAGCAACAACATGCATCATATCATGATGCCCATGGCCATAAATATTATGCTACTTGAAGTGAAGTAAAACTGGTTGTAAAACCCTTTCCTATGAGCAGAATTCTGCTTCATCTGCCACTTTGACGTAATCCATATACCTAATCCAACTTGAATAGGAAGAACCGGGAGAAAACTTTCCTCTAAAGCATAGTGAGCTGTTTTGTTTTGGTTTTGCAGACCGAACTGAACCAATATTACAGCCACAGAAGAAAAAAAATCAATAATGATCTTTTCAAAGTTTGTTTCGTGTTACTGTAAATTTTAGGGCAATATTTTATTGTACCTTAATTTTTAGTAGTCATTTGCTTAGATTTAGTAGCATAATCATTTGGAAAGACTGATACACTAATTTATTTGCACATCTCAGGTTTGCAATTTGAGAAGAATAAATTCACACATCAAATTTTGTTTTGTAATTTGAAAATCATGGATCCCCTCCTGATATTTCCGGAAGAGGTTAGTAAAAACAAAATAATAATATAATTATACTATGTAAATAGGTTTAATCACAGATACATATTTTTTATACATTTTCACTAAATAATTAATTCAATCAAAAATTAATAATCATAACCCAACAGGTCTGGGAGATTATTCTACACCAAATGGAGGATTCCACTGATGCCTGGAACATTTTCAGAGCATTTCCACAGTTGGACATGAACAGCTCCCTGCAGAAGAAAAAGCATTTGTGGTTGTTTGGCATGGTAAGCAATTCAGACAACTTTTTAAATATTTACCAAAACTAGTGGCTTTATTTGGCAATGATCACAGAAAACTAAACATATTCGTTTCAGATAATTCCACATATCATCCCTTGGAAATTCACCAATTATGTAAAAGAAGAGGAACTCTTGAAATGTCGTCTGGTTTGTAGACGTTGGTCCACAGCCATCGACAAGTTTCTAGAGAACCAACCTCAACTTCGGGCTTATCACCCAGAATCTCAAGCACCTGGAACATTTTACTGGAACCCAAAAAGCTACTTAGAGAAGGGCGACGTGACAGACAGCGGCTTTCTTCGAAACCCAAACTACATCGGTGGAACTAAATTCGACAGTTATGACTTGAACGAGCCCAAACCTCAGCCACTCTCGCAATTTCTTAAAGATATGGAGACTCACCCTCCAGAAAGAAGTCCATTTTTGTCCAGGTCATTGTCAGTAGTATGTCAGCGTGACAATATGGAGGGGGAAGAAAAGCGTCAAGAATTTTGGAACGACTATGCCACCGTCCATGATAAATATGGGGAGCATGTTTGGTACTACCATGTTGACTTTGTCATACATGAGGGGGAGCAGGACTACCTCCAAATACCGGAAGCCTTTGCTCGACTGCCAAATCTAAGGCGGCTCCATATAGACGCACATGAAGATATTATTGAGCCATATCCCATTGTGGATTTGGTCCAAGCAAAAGTTACCGCTTTGGTGGAAGCATTTGAGGCACATTTGCTGCCACTTCCTTATCTGGAGTCCTTGAACATTGACACTTCCTTCGACAAACTGCAGCAGCTCTTGATTAGCCGATTCGCCAAACAAATACGACGGCTGGAGGTGCACATCGTTTCCTGGAAGGCGGAGTTATCCCAGCTATTTCCAAGTTTAACGGAACTGGAAGTGACCCTTCAAGATTCGAAAAATGTCCCGGATCTTAAGAATCTCCTCATGACACTGGACGCCCCACATCTGGCAAAGTTACAGTTACTGATGACCAGTGAGAAGCGGGGCGATGCGGAGGTGGCAACCCACAAGTTTTATGTGGAGGACGACATGTTCCAGTGGATCAAGCGGTTTCCTTGTCTGAGATATCTTGATTTTGGGGAGGAGTGCAGGATTGTGGCTATGAAGGAGAGGAACACCCTGACCCCCGAGAATGACTCGATTCAGTCCCTCCAGCTACTTTCGATTCGGACTTCGGTTGACGTGAGCTACAACTTCCTGCGTTGCCTCCCATCCCTACAACACCTCCAACTATATGTTGACCCCAGGGCACTTGTCAAGGGTAATTCTGGGAACCAATTTGTAGAGATCCAGCAGGCCACCATGTATAGGTCGAGTGTCTGGAAACTACTTCCAAAGCTGAGGACACTGGCCATATTGTGGGAGGAGTATGGGGAGGTAGATATCTGGCGAAAGTGGGAATTTAACCGTGAAGGTTATAACTATTGGAGTCAAAAGGGAGGTGAATGTTCGGATTATGGTCAACTTCGAGAAGATATTCGAGACTTTTTGGATCCACGCATGAAGGATGATGATGATAGTGATGATGATGATGAGGATGAAGATGACAGCGATTCCCAGGGACTCGGTTGGAATATTTCTTAATTAGGCAAGACAAAATTGAAATATAACATTAATGTGTTATTTTATCATATCTCTATTTGTTTAACTTTTACCGTTCTATGTATGATTAAAACGTTAATTTATTTCATTTAGAATAAAATATTGACATGTTTCATTATCAGTAAAAAATACATTTTTATTTTTATTTTTATTGTTCTTCCATTTTAATGCATTTCGTCGTCAACCACCGTGATTGTTTATCGAGCGGTTTTGACTTGGCATGATGATTTCTTTTTAAAAAATGGTTGAAAATGCAAAAAAAAATGAGGATTTTAATTACTATATTTAGATGCTATACTCATGCTGACATTTATAAAAAAACATATTATCAGTTTTTTAACTGGTCTCAAAAGTTTGATTGATTGATATTGATGAGAACAGAGTCCATTGTAATGATAAGCCTGCTTAATAAATAAAATTTATCAGCAACGTTCTCGGAACTGTTAAGGTTTCATCATAAACCATATGCTACCATATTTAAGCTTATTTGAAGTAAAACTAGGTGAATAAGGATTATGAAATCATGCTTATCAAACACTTTTGCCACATGACCAATTCGACTGCAAGTCACGTAGGATAAGGCAAGAGTAAATTGGATCCCTTGGTTAAATTGAAGCAGGGAAATATGATTTTATATTCATAATCTTTAAAAATTATTTAACATGCTTTAAAAATAAATAAATAATCATATCATGATATATCTGACATTTCATTCTGATATAATGCGATTTTTATTGGACCCACTCCATTCCCGCTCCCATAAAAAGGGTTGTTGCGATCGTGTCCTATTTTAGTAATACTCCAGGATTTATAATTGTACTGAAATCTAATAGTCCTTATAAGTAAAAATGGCATACTTACAATTCATGGTAAGTGGTGGCATATAATTAAAATGCAAAATTTTAACCGTAAATCTAAAGGCTAGTCACTTTACTTTCAGTTGTCGGTGGCGCTTGTCCTACCATCACTAGTCTACGCCCAAGGACGAGCTGAGTACCGCCAGGCATGCAATGAAGTCATCCCCTGTCTCTCTTCTGATATATTTGACCCTTTGCGATGTAGCAGCAACGGGATCTGCATTTGCGAGGAGGACATGTTCCGTCACCAGAACCTGAACCGGTGCGTCAGCCCTCATAACGTCTCTTGCACGGTCCGTGCTAATGATGGTTTACCCATGCGCACTTGCACTGAATTCGCCCAATGTTTCCCCACTGGTGAGGGTGATACTGAAAGACAAAACGGGACATGCAATTGTGACCGGGATGCCAAGTACGATCCTAATTCTGGAGAGTGTAAACTTACTCATGGCTCGTCTAGGTGCCAGGTGGACACGGATTGTGATGTCATGTCATTGCTGACATGTCAGGAGGGTAGGTGCGTCTGTCAAGATGAGGAGTTTCAGAGACATGACGAGGTCGACCAGAAATGCAAGGCGCTAGCTGGAGGTAATGTTACCATTCTTTGAGTTAGGCTCCCCAAGTTTTTAAAAATTAATATAATAAATTCCCCACTTTAGGTTCTTGCGTAGCCCAACCCCCTTTCCCGGCTCCAGAATGCTTCGGGCCCCGCATGCACTGCGACAATAATGAAACCAGGACATGCATCTGTGATTATGGATCATCCCCAAATCCTGACAAGACTTGTGGAAGGTCCCATGATGAAACTTGCGATCCTCTAGCTTCTCCCGGGGAATGCCATGTTCATTTTATTTGTAATGAAGCCACGGGAAGATGCGTATGCCAAGAAGGTCATATCTATCAAAATGGGAAATGTGTGATCCTGGCTGGGGGAAACTGCACCGATTCTGAATCCGAATTATCTTGTACCGAACATGCCGTATGCCAAGAGGATGT
>JAQIXQ010001648.1:0-13547 GCA_034700485.1 Pseudosinella alba | reverse complement strand
TCCAGAGGACAATCAAACACGTTTTCTTCCTTTCCCTCTCTTCAAACATACATATGTTTTGGTATTTTCCCACTCCCAGAAACAATAAAACGCGTTTTTTCCTTTCCCTCTCTCCAAACATACATAAATTTTGGTATTTTCCCACTCCCAAAAACAAGAATGTCTGTAATATGTAGCTTGAGTGAGATGAGTAGTAACAAACACTTATTTGGAGAATCACACTGACGAGGTCTAAAATATATTTTAAAGACAAGCATTCTGAACTTATATAAATTTTTATATATTAATGCTATGTATTAGTACATATATCGAATAATTAAAGCAGCTATGTCTTTCCACTCTACTCTTAAATAGATCTACATTGCGCAGTTTGTACTATTTTGTTAATCATTTACAATATCCAATCAGTTTAAACTAAACAATTACATACAAATTCTGCAAATTAAGAACAAATGATATTTTAATAACATTTTCTTTTGATTTAATAAGCTCCGTGACCAGGCGACAGGTGCAAACGAGAGTTCCAATCCAACTACGGTCTGCGAAATCGCAAACGGGGTTGCAATTAATTTTCAATTGGCAGTATAAATGATAGGGACTCAAACGAATGTTTATAGCTTGAGTGAGATAATGTAGTAATAAGCACGTACTTAGAAAATTACATTGAATTGGTTGAAATGTTGACACTATAACTTAACAGATATAAAAAATATGCACGTTTTGCTAATTTTATTAAAATATACGAATAAGGCAGATATGTCCACTGTATATACTCTTTAATAAATCTAAGTATTGTTTTATATTGAACATTTGCAATAAGTTTAATCCCGTAAAACCATAATTATGTACAAATTCTGCAATTAAGAAGAAAAACTTATTTTACAATAAAAACGAAAGGATATGTAAATCTCTTGTTCGTCATACTCACTCTTACTCATTATCCTAATTAAAAATGGACAACATGGCGTTATTGATTTATTGAACTCCGCCATATAATTTTTCCAATAAACAGAGCCTTCGATGCGGGCTTGCATATCCTGAAGTTATCATATAATCAGTCCTTAGGAATAGAAAGCGCAGTTGAGTTTCTTGTAATGCCGATATTTTATTGTGCCTGATGAACCTTCAAAATATGTCCTTGTATAATAAATATGCGAATTTGTAACAATTAAGTAAAATATTTATGTACTTTAACATGATTTTAACTGACGCTTGTCATTTCTGCCTCAGATACGCAAATAGGTGGCTTGGAAATAGAATGATGGCTACATAAAGGAAATTGACTATGGGGAGTGTCTGCAATTTAATTATAATTTTTGGGAAGCAACTTGCTAAGCAATATTCGTTTCATCAACGCCTGATATTTTGATGCCCGTTTCTTAATGACATTTACTTCCCTGACTGAAGTTTGATGGATATTTCGTCTATAGGTTGGAAAATGACAAAATTCCAATTGGATAACTCAGTCAGTTCGATCTTATTCCGGAGTCTCGACATGTATATTATGAATGTGACCAAATGTGCCTGAATATGACTGGCAATTTTCGCTGAGCTTAAAATCATTGTTAAAATGTTTAAAGGGACCTCTCTAAATAGCAGGAACCTTTTCTATTTCGTGTATCTACCCTTGCTTCTAACACAAAACTCTAGGTCCTCTATTCAACCTAATTTTAGAAAGAAAAACAACTGAAATAAATACATTTTCATTGCCACTCGTCCCACGTTCCGAGAATGGAAAAAGTGCATGGCTACTTAGCCTTTCGCTCTTCGCAGCAAGGATTTTGTTAGTTTCACAGGAATTTTGAACAATGTAATGTCAATGTGTAACATATTATTTGATATGCAATGTACGTATGGCCTTGTATTATGTTTCTAGATGACTGACCCTTTAACGAAGCAACAGAGGTACTTACTTACAAATTGTTAAGTGGTGGAGGAAAGCTTAATTTGATGGTGTGGAAAAGGTGACTATGAAAAATGGTAGGGTTGAAGAAAGATTACATGACGAGTAGCTTACTACGATTAGACACCATCAGCTATCTTTGTATATTATGTTCCTCAATCTATACCAGTAGCCTAGCAAGATTCAAAATGCAATACCCAGCAGAATACTAAATACATAGTGAAAAAAGCCAAATATGTATTAAAACTTGGAACAATAGCTTTCTGGTCGCATATGAACAACTACAATATTGAATATATCGTATTATTATCTTTAGGTGGCTAACCCACTTTGTGAATATATCTCACCTAAGTTGAGTTGTTGGACGATAAAAAACATCTCATTAGTCCTATGCGTGTTTAGGAGACATGATATAAAAAAGGGACGAAGTGATAAATTTAATACTTTTCTCAAACTTAACTCGACAGCGAATATTTAAGTTTCGCATTTTTTTTATCTATGAAGACCAATAAAATGTCTCATATTTGCAAAGTTTGTGGATCCCAATACAAGCATAATTATTTGTTGGCAGGCCACATGAGACGACATAGCGGAGAAATGCCATTTCAGTGCTCTTCATGTGCCAGGAGATTTTATTCCAAAGCCAGTTTGCGAGCACATCAGAAAGTGCACATGGAACAAAGGCATTTCCAATGTGATTTTTGTAGTGCAAGATTTAAACTGAAGCATCACCAGCTTAGGCATATCCGCACTGTTCATCTCAAGCAATTCAAGTTCAAGCATGAGTGCATATTTTGCGAAAAAGGATTCGAAGGGATTGTAATGTTAGAAGAGCATCTACGCACCCACTCCAAGGAACGACCATTTTTTTGTGAGTTCTGCCCTTCTTCATTTTCGACAAAATTTGGTGCAAAAAGTCACATGCAAATTCACCAACCTAACCGAGGGAGACACTTTAATTGTGTTCTCTGCCAAAAGTATTTCTGGACCAATGGAGACCTGCAAGCTCACATACGGAGGCATTTGGGGGAGAAATCTTTTAAATGCCGGTTATGTAGAAAGGCCTTCTGTAGCAGCGGCGAATTGACAGAACATCAATACGTCCATTCCACTCATCTTTCGCATGAATGCAACTTGTGTGGCAAGAAATTTAAAACAAAAGGATATTTGCGTCAACATATTCAGGTTCACGAGAAATGGAGTAGAACGCAATTAAACATGTAGAGCCGCATTATTGCACTACACCCAACGACTGCACAGTGGGGAAGTCATCCGATTTCGAAGCTCACATGAGGTAAATACAAAAATATACACCACAAAAATATACATAAAAGTGAATGCATGTATGCATAAATTTACATGGAATATTAAATCCGATTTCTTTTTCGTCTAGACTGATTTGTCGCAGCAATTCTTCAATATGGAAGCTTTCAAATGGAAGCCAACAGTGTGGTATTGGGAGTGGCGAAATAATGCGATTGGGACGTAACATGTTTTAAATTATTTGAAATGGTAGGAAAAATAAATAATTTACTTAATAAAACATGACCTTTGTGTAGTGTAATAATGAAATTCTTTAGCTGTTACCAAACTATGATTAAGCTAATTCACTCATCGTTAGTATTGTCGATTGTTTTGCAATGACAATGACATAATGGTAATCAATAATTGAAGTGAAGTGAACAATATTGTACAATCTTTATGCAATCAATTTAAATTTAGACACGTTAAAACGCCAATATGTACTGATATAAGCTTAGTGTATGGGAATACGAAATACGACAATTATGTAATTAATTATAATAGTAGAATGCAAATGTGTTACACTGATAATTTGTAAAATTTGCAAAAAAGCTGTTCACTGGCTAGAATCCACCAGTTAATTTTACAATTCTGTATTTAATTGTAGTTACTTTTACCTTCAAATAAATTGTAAATCCAAAGGATCTCCTTTGCTCATATTTTAATTAGACATTGATTAATGTCTGTAAATGAAAGAAAAAGCACAATGTGTCTCGATATTGTATATTACGCGTCAGGCCGGGAATGATGTCACAATAAGATACTAGTGAGTGCAAGTTATTAAATTTTTAACTATAATAAATAAATCGTAGTATAAAATTCCGGGTAGCAAGTTTTTTTGTATTTTCAGTTGCATTGCATTTGCAATTTGAGTAACAATTTTCCACTGGGTTAGTATGTTGCGTTTTGGCAGATTGAGGGATTATTTCCCAAAATTATTGAGTAACTGAGGAAAACAGGTTTCCATTCTCGTAAACGAAGATGAGCAATAGTTTATTGTACAATCTCATTATTTTCAGAAAAAAAGGATTATCTTTCTGACAGAGTAAAATAATATATATGCAATTTTACAAAAGGAATATTCATTACACGCACAGTGTATTTGAACACACTGGACTAAGGGATTCTATTGGAAACTGGATTTCGATAATCAAATAACAATACATACTTGAATTGTCTAAAGCTGAATCGGCTAATTCTATATTATGGCACCAGTTGGTGTTCAATAAGTTATTATGAATATATGAAAGATTAAGTAATATGACACCTTTGCTAACCTACGTGGTGGCTGAATTTATAGTTTTAGTGTTTAATATATGCCCAGGTATCAACCGACTGATGGTAGACACAGTTTCCGTTCATCAGTCACTTTCGGACTGGTTTATTCATGCCATGCCAGGCCAAGCTTAACGTTACCCTTCAAATAAAATACCAAAATCATCCTTATGTGCTTTTTGTCCAATTGATCGTCAAACATTGTTGTCGCGGTTTTTATTCTCCAATATTTAAAAAAAATCATTTAAGGCATTCCGCATCCTCATAATTTCACAGGATATATTGTCATCAATTTCAAACTTACAAATTAAAAACTTACCCCGAAGTTTATATTTAGGAACTTTAATTTAGTTATTTATAGTGTGAGTCTATCTTTTCAATCATGTCTCACATGAATAGTTTCCAGCACAACCTATTCCTTCCATTATATAAGCTCACTGTAGTTATTACTGGCTTCTTTTGTGATAGCCTTCCTACCACACAGCTAGTTCAAAATAAGAAACATTCCGTAATTTCAGCTTACAAAAGCAAAATATTTTCGATATGGGGGCAAATGGACCCCATTGAAAAGTTGGATAACTTTATTTCTGCAACACTAGGGGGGAATCATTGTCTAATTTTAGTTACAGATTTCCCTGGGACCGACTTAAACCTCGAGCATGCCACGGAACCAACCGTTGTCCAGAAGTTGGAAATCGCATTCCGGGAAACTGAAGAAAACAGAGACGCCGGTCCCTTTTGCCATATCCAATCAATTTGGATGTTGGAAAATACGCAAGAATCCAGTCGAGAAGTTCCACATTGTGAGGAACTGCTAAAACTGCTTACGAACTTTTCCAATAAAGATTCTGCAAAGTTGTATGGTCAGTGCGTCCAGTTGAATTTCTTTTCCTTTGTGAATGGAACCAAGCCATGGAACTTTCTGACCAAATTTGACATCCTCCCACCGAGTTATGAAGCAGGGAGGCTAATTGTCGAAAATGAAATTGACGTCAATAATATATATCCAACGGGGACGGAGATAAAATCGCCGAAACATCCTTATCCATGGTACCACCCTCAAGAATTCTTTTCAGAGGATGTGAGAGACGCATTACCAGCGACGGTCCCAAGTCTGCATTTCTTTATCATTGCGGACAATTCGTTCAAGCGCATGTCAAATCGAGAACAACAATCCCTTGTCCTTGGTTGGGTGAGAGATTACTTCGGATTGGAACTAGACCAAAATACCCTCTCAAGCCCAGCATTTTATAAAACACATTAAATCAAGTTATTTCTTTTGTCAATTACATCTCACGTCAGTAACAGTTCCTTTTTTCCAAGCTCTCACATATCTAATCTCATCCCATTGGATATCTGCTTCGACTGTAAATATACAAGTTTCATATTTGATACAAATTCTGGAATGATAAACTGGAAAGCCCATACATTCCTACTTCAGCAAAGAGCTCAAAGTTATGTCATGAGAGTTCAAATTGAACTTGGGAGAAAACAACTTGTAACAAACATAGGAACTGAATTATATTTTGCATTTGCACAGTGCCGAAATCTTTTCCAATTTGACAGACATTCAAGCTTGATTAAACTTCAGTCATCTTATCCCAAACCGAAGGAGCAACTCCTACATTTGTCAGCCTATCTTTGGCGAGAGTTGTGGAACAATTATACTTACAGAAGCGACTGGTTCTTTTCCTGCCAGAATGGCAAGCTTCTGCGAGTAAGTTCTGGTAGCACTGCTGGGCGCAACGATTTTAGCCTAAAATTTAATGCCATTTCAAAATCCAATCCGTACTCTCTCCACTTGCCATTGTTCATTCCTGACGACTTTAGTTCACTAAAGTTTGTGAATTGCGGTTGGAGAGGTATTGAGTCATTTGCATTGAAGGAGTTTGTAAATGTATATGATAGCCGCATTTGGGGTTGCCTCCTGATTACAACCATTGGAAGTGTGATTATCCTGCACACAATCATCAACGGAAATCAATCCAAAAAGAAATCTTTTGCGGAGAATTCCTTGTCAATTCTTAAGCTTTATCTGGAACAAGGCGACCCTTTCCCAGCAGGTCTCCTAAGATTTTCTCCAGCTAGGGTGGTCGTAGGAAGTCTACTTCTAATGGGGATAGTGATTAGCGCAGGATATAAGAACAGCAACGTTTACAACATGATCCTGCCCAGGAAACTTCTCCCATTCGAATATTTCGAACAGCTTGTTCAAAATCATTTCACTGTGTATTCCAAAGCGGGTCAGATGATTTACATTGACAGCACGCTGGACTATTCCCCTTCCCTCCATTTTGGGAGGCATGTGATAGGTAATAAGAGTTTATCTGGGAAAACCATGGTGCAAGTCCGATCGCAGATCATGGAATCCAAAATCCTAGTCAGTAGCATTGGAAGCCCATTGGAGGTCCAGCAAATTGATCGGATCGCCAATAATACAAGACTACAACCGGCAAACTTTTTCAAGGACGCTCTTGTGGAGCTGGCAAAACTAAATGATTTCGATTGGAGAGAACGGCATTCTTTTGAGGACTGGTTTGAAAGGTTGTATGACTATTTTCCTGGAGGATTAGTTGAGATGAATTACCGCAAAGAAGAGACAAATGCTTTGTATGAATCTCTTAGAAGATGCAATAAAACCGCATTGATTTTACCAGCCCACACATGCTATAACTATACCAGGGAGATGGAGAAGGAAGGCGTGGTGGCGAACGTTGGAAAGGAGGCGTATTTCCAAACTACCTTCGTATTTAATTTGGAGGGGATTCTCCCATTGGCTCTGGAAAGGAGGATAAGACATTTCAAGCAGTCGGGGATACAGGACAGGTGGATGGATCTCATTTGGCTGATTTCAAACCCGGAGAAAGGTACTTCACCGGCAACAGAAGATGATCCGAAGCCAGCAAGCCTGGAGGGTAATGTTGTTGTGATATTTGGAGTTCTTGGCTTTGGTTGGATTCTTTCTTTTGGATGGTTCTTGCTGGAAAGTATTGTTACATGCTAATAGTTGTAGATTATCCTTTGGTGAAGTATTACCTTATTTCTATCCATCAGTTTTTGTATGCATGCAACATGCATATGTAAATAGTAGCATAGTTAAATTTATTAGTAAAGTCAAATTTGACCTAGCTGTGT
This sequence comes from Pseudosinella alba, assembly GCA_034700485.1. Taxonomy (NCBI): domain Eukaryota; kingdom Metazoa; phylum Arthropoda; class Collembola; order Entomobryomorpha; family Entomobryidae; genus Pseudosinella; species Pseudosinella alba. The sequence goes on along the minus strand of JAQIXQ010001648.1, from coordinate 5,932 downwards.
CAGTTGTTCATAAAAATGCATTAATAAATCAATTGCGCACGCAATATGACGTGACGTCATTATTAGCAAATTTAATAGACTGTAGTTTATGAGACGGTGTCCACCCATAGTTGCCGATCGGAAGTTGCCGATTTATTGAAATGTCTTTGACAAAATAATTCACTCATTTGGGACAAAGTTGCCGATTCGCATATTTTGCCATTTCTTGGGTTGTGGAATCAGTCCCAGATACCAGAGTAGAGAAAAAATGGGTAGACTTTAGCAGTAGCTTAGCAGCTAACGGAACGTTCATATGTCACACAAAAAAATTGCATTTTGTACTCTTACCTCCCTTGCGTAACATTATTTAACATTGCAGGACAGGGCATTGCAGGTAGGGCTGCCACACTCGACCTGATAATTTCCTATCTGTATGTCTATGACAGAATATGTGAATTCCCCTCCCTACTAAACGCCAAAGGTTGCTTTTTACGGTAAAAGAAATTTTTACCATATCGAAATTTTTTCGAAATTTCTTATGAGATTTAGCCCTCAAAAATCAAAGTGAGTGAAGGGGGGACCATTCCCTATGTTTTACTTCCATCGGCCACTATGTCCTTTTTGCATCGGCAACTTTGGGATCGGCAAGAATGGGATCGGCAAGTATGGGTTCGGCAAGAATGGGGGTGAATCTATGAGACAGGTTCCCACATTCCCATGGATTTTTTCATGCATTATTTTTAATCGCTTTCAATCATCTTCCAAACTATCAGATAGAAGCATCAGCTTTAACAATAGATGTATCTTACTCATTCGGTTGCAATCACTAGCATAATTCGGCAAAGTTTTTCAGCAACACTTAATCACGAAAGACCAACTAACTATAATATAATGCAATGAGTAGCAAAAACAGATTACTAGTTAGTAACCTTAGCATAATGGAATATGCGCAATTCTAAATTTTGCCGGTTCAGTCTTGGCCTCAACACAATATTACTTATAAAAATAATAAACTATTATTTCTTACCGATAACATTGACTCTGTCGGGATTACAATGCGTCAATTTTGCAAAGAATTAAGCTTTCATAATACACATATAACTGATATTTATGCATACTTTGCATGTGATGAACTTATTTACGAAAATAAATTTATCAGTTACAATTTCAATTACAAGCTGTCCTTTAAAAAATGTTACAATCGTATGATTCGTATGGATATGCTTTGCCCTAATCCACGTATTTAAATAATGAAACCTTACCTGGATATATAGACTATATAAAAGCCAAATGTGGATTAAAGCCCAAACTACGTGTTCCAATCATATTTTGTTCATTTCTTATAAATACAATACATATATTAATCGATCGACAAAGACGGCATTTGGGCCAGTAGAGCACTCCGACTTAGCAAACAATAAAATAGCGGTTTGATGTATGCCTTTACAATCAACAGAAATTAAAAGGTAGTAATCTAACTGCCTGAAAGTTTCTCTCTTCAACATACAGGGATGGTTTCCATCCTTTTATTTTTCCAATGTGATGTACCTACTTGACATTTTATGAAAGTGTTATTGGTAGATGAGCAAGAGCACATTTTATTGGTGATAATTATATGACATTGTCTGTCAAGCCGGCTTGTTATAAAACCAAGTTGGGACAATAAGCAATACAAAAGGATTACACTGGCCAACCGGCCATCTAAAAATAAAATAAAATTATGGCCACACTACATCGATAAAAATTTGTAAAGAAGTTTTGCTCTTGCTGGCAGTTTATGCTTTCATGACGATAAGTTCGGTTGTGAAATCCATGAATGGACCATGCTCGTAATATTGATATACCTAGTTCATTTTTCAGAAAAGTAAACTTATAGCAATCAATCAATTCCAGAGTTAACATTAATAAAATTACACATCCAACTCTGGAAACATGTCGCATTCTACTATCTGCACAGGACATTGTCTTCGTCAATTCCTGTTACTAATACTAGCATTTACCATTTATAATTTCAGCTACTGTGACAATCCTCCGTCAATACAGCTAGTACGGAATAAAACCCACCCAGGAATTTTAGCATACACCAACAAGATATTTTCACCCTGGGAGAAAGCTGATTCCATTGAAAATTTGGATAGCTTTATTTCTTCGACGCTGGGAGAGCACAATTGCCTAATTGTGGTCAGAAACTTCCCCGGGATAGACCTAAACCTGGAGCATGCCACGGAGCCAACCGTTGTCCAGAACTTGGAGATTGCATTCAGGCAAAAAACCCACGAAGTACCAGCTGGTAACTATTATTTTATCGAACCAATTTGGATGATGGGAAATACAAATGAATCCAGTCGAGTAGTTCCACATTGTAAGGAACTCTTAAAGGTGGTTACTGACGATTACATAAGAGATTCTTATAGGCTGTCAAGTCTCTGTGCCCAGCTGAATTTCTTTTCCCTTGTCAAAAGTACCAGGCCATGGAACTGCCAGGCCAAGTTTGACATCCTTCCGCCCAGCTATGGAGCCGAAGAGGTCATGGACGGGAGTGAGATAGATTCAAATGTATTTCCAGTAGGCACGATGATAATACCCCCCAGACATCCTTACTCATGGTACCTCTCTCCAGAATTCTATTCCGAGGAGGTACGGAATGCACTGCCGGAAACCGTCCCAAGCCTACATTTCTTCATTGTCCAAGATGCACCGTTCAATAGGATGGCAGACCATGATGAGCAGCAAACGATTTTACATGGATGGATTGGGAATTACTTCCGACTCAACAGCACCACCACGGCTACATTTTATAGCACACATTTGGCCAAGTTATTTATTATATCTATTACAACTTTCACAAATTCCAGTTCATTTTCTCCAGTTTCTCAAATATCGGAACTGTTCCCGTTGGACATTTGCTTCTTCTGTAGAGATACTGCATTTCTATTCAATGCAAAGCTTGGAACGCTACAATGGAAGGGTGCGGGGAAGCAAACGGAGATCAATGGCCTTCTGTTTGCACACGGCAGTCAAAGCAGAGACCAGAAGATGCAAATTAATCTTGACAAAAATCATTTAATTATGAAGAAGCTGGAGTATGGATTATATCGTGCATTTACTCTTTGTGAGAATCCATTTCATATTCAAGGACACTCGAATCTGATAAAGAGTCGTCAAGCTTTCCCGAAACCAGAAGAGCAACTTCTGAGTCTGGCTGGATATCTTTGGCGAGAACTAGCCAGAAATTACAGCTACCCAACAGATGCTACATCCGCTACATGCCAAAATGGCAAAAGGGTATCATCCGAGGGGCAAGTGTACAGTAAATTTAGAGTGGGAATAAGCGTTATCCAAAAATTCATCCCGTATCCCCTTCATCTGCCCATGTCCATTCCGGATGAATTCAATGCTCTCATGTTCGTAAGTTGTGGTTGGAGAGGGATTGAGTCCTTTGCATTCCAAGAGCTTATAAATGTTTATGATAACTATGTGTGGGGTTGCCTGCTAGTTTCAATCTTTAGCATTGTCGTAGTTTTAAAATACGTTCCCTTGACAAGTAGCTATAAGCGACCATCTACTGCGAACAATTTCATCTCAATGTTGAAATTATTCCTTGAACAAGACGATCCATTCTCAACTCATCTTCTCACCAGCACTCCAGTCAGGATTGTGGCGACGTGTGTGCTGCTCACGGGGATTGTGATCAGTGAAGGCTACAGGAACAACAATGTGTACAATATGATCCTACCCCGCAAACTCCTCCCTTTCGAATACTTCCACGAGCTGGTTCAGAATCATTTTACAGTGTATTCTCAAGCCGGTCAGATATACGTTGATCCCACGCTGGAATATTGCCCATTGCTCCATTTTGGGGGACATGCAATTCAAAATGTCAGTCCCGCTGGGGAAAGCGTGGTCTTCGTCCACTCGCAAATGTTGGGATCCAAAATCCAAGTTGAGGAGGCTGGAAACAGCTCACAGTCACAACAAATTCATTGGATAGCAAATTACAGCGGATTGTATCCCGCAAGCTTTTTTGGCGACCATCTTATTGAGCTGGTGGCATTGAACGACTTTACTTGGAGAATGGAACATTCGTATGAGTACTGGATCCAAAGGATATTTGACTATATTCCAGGTGGGTTGGTTGAGAAGAATTATCGCAAACAAGAAGCAAAGGCCTTGTATCAATCCCTAAAGGAATGCAATAAAACTGCATTGATTTTACCAGCTCGGACATGCTATAATTATTCCAGAGAATTGGAGCAGGATGAGATAGTGGCGAATGTTGGAAAGGAGACGTATTTTCAAACTACCTTTGCGTTTCATTTGGATGGGATCCTTCCATTGGCTCTGGAAAGGAGGATAAGACATTTAAAACAATCGGGGATACAAGGCAAGTGGATGAGGCTCCTTTGGCTGAATTCAAACCCGGAAAAGGGCACCCCAAAAGAAGCAGAAGGTGATCCTAAGCCAGCCAGCCTGAAGGGTAATATTATTGTCATATTTGGCGTTCTTGGCTTTGGTTGTGCTCTTGCTATTGGTTGTCGCTTGTTGGAAAACATTTTTGTCTGGTTAAGGGGAATACTTTGGATATACTTTGTAAACAAATTCCGAATTCTCTAATCGTAAGCATATTCTATGTCTGTATATTCATGAATAGACTATGTTGTTAGTAAAGTCGAGGTAGTTGTAGTTGTGTTAGTTGATAAGTTGAGTTGTGAATTTGTAAATAAATTAATCTCGAGAAGCGGATAATTGTTTTCCACATCCCCGTCCCGTGACATGCTTCATTTGAATAGTTTGTCAAACTTTTGCAGTAGCACGTCGTAAGGAGAGAACTAAGTAGTATGACAAGGATTAGAAATGTCAAAAGAATATAACTTACAAAATTAATATACTATTATTTATACGGATAACATCGACTCTGTTGGGATTACAATAATATCATATTACAATAATAATTACAATAATAGTCCATTTTGCAAATAATGAGCTTTCCCGACATAAATATAACTGTTCCGCTAATATCAGTGCGCCCAAGCATTTACAGTACGACTGTACCATCTTTGGAAAACTTTACGTCAGTCAAACCAATTATCTTTCACTTACACAAATTCAACTTGAACATATTGTTATTTTGCCTACCTTTTAAATATGCAAACCTTAAGTCGTTGGTTGGGTTGGTCGTCCCACATATTTGAAGACAACACCATATAATCTTTTTAATAGTCTAATAAGCACAATTATATGACATAATATTTTTTTTTAATTTTCAACAATTTCTGTATTTTTATCGCTGCAAATTATTTAAAATTATAGGGAAGCCTCCAAAGCTAACTCTGAGGCTCAACAACATGGCATTTAAACGGAAAAAAATAGCTGAGGAATTTAGTTCTTGTATAATGATGAAATTACACCGGGAATAGACCCATAATCAAAAGTAAAAAATAGCCGGCCAACTAAATTTTTAAATTAAACTTCATGCCAAATTGCCTATTTTAAATTGGAATTGGTGGTTCGCAAATACTATTTTAGAGTTACGATCGGATAAAAAATAACATGGTATAATCAAAATCATATTAAATCTGTTTGCCCATTTCGATTTTTCAGCGGATATCATCCTAGCAATTAGTCTTAAGTTTCGATTTTGGGCTTCGGGTTAACTTCTTGTTCTGAACTTGAATGCCAGTAGTTCAAATGATTTGCTTAAGTGAACATATTTGCTTTACATCATCTTATATTTCGTTACGGCCCACTAACGTCGACATTTTCAAGAGAAAGTAATTCTCCACAATACAAAAAAATAATTTTGCACAATGATAAGCGATAGAGTGTACTGGGCAATAACCACCTTCCAACCGGTCATCGCTTCCTTAGGATCCCTGCCCTTCACCTTCGACCCACACACCCGTCTTTATTCCAAGTCAGCCAAGCTCCAGAAGCGCCATCGAATCCTCACCTT